>JACCIZ010000105.1:0-105278 GCA_025506415.1 Flaveria robusta
TATAAATAATAGTGTTGAATATGATTACAATAGCTAGATGACGATAATAATTTAAGTTTTTATTTAATCTACAATGGAACGAATAAATAATTATTATGATATTATTATAATGTTGAAAGGGTAATATGATATTATAAATTGTAGAGAAAAATATGAAAGTTTGAAATTTTATATGGTACATATAACTTTTTAGCTTAACCCACTTGACCTTTTAGACGAATCATATCCCAAATTGACCCAAGTATAGGTAAACGAGAAAAAAAACATCATTAACACCACAGTCCCACACAATTGCTTACATAATAAAGATACTCTCTTTGTCCCAAGAGAAAGCAAAACTTTCTATTTGGATTTCTCTTTATCATATGATTGCAATTTCATCTTCACTGAAGAATTGCATCCAATATAAGTTAATTTCTCTAATCAAAATTATTGTTTTTTCCTATAATGTATGGTTTTCATCTCAAGAGTGATTTCAACTATCTAGTGTAATTTCCTTCTTGTTATTTGGTTCAAGCCTAAGAGTTCAATCCTATTTGCCCATCATGCTAATCGTATGTACGTACACAGATATGTGCCTAGATTGTGGCATTAGCCATATATGCCATTAATTTTATGAAAGGTAGGTGATACAGAAACTACATATTTCTATTGTCTTATTTCTTCTAAAGTCTACTATTTAAAGCTTTTGAACATTTAATTTGTTTTTTGGGAATGACTTCTTACAGTTGTGATGCAACTATAGTATGAAAAACATCTCAACGTTATTTTGTTCCTTCAAGTACTTGTGAGTGGAATTTTTTATTTCCTTTGGGTTTCCCTATTCATTTTGTTAAGTTAATATTAAACATTTGATATTTTGATTTGAAAATAATTATCTGATTGTGCAATCAAGTACTTGTGGACAGAGCTTTTGATTTTCTTTGAGTTTCCTGTTCGTTTTGTTTAGTTAATACTAAACGTTTGATACTTTGATTAGAAATAATTACCTGATAGTGCGATGAAGGGAAAGTATCACCCACCTCTGCCACGTCCCCTCCCTCTTCTCCTACCTCTTCCTCTTCCCCTTCCTCTGAATTCTCCCCTACCATGGGCCGCAGGATCCTCTCTTTCAAAACTAAACATGCTCATCCTGATATCATCAGCTTCTGTCACATGTTGACCATGGTGATCCTGAACCAATCACAACTTGCGGTTATAATGTCAAATCATTCAGATAGTCTAAATAATGATCGTGATTGCATATAAAAAAACTGAAATACATGACCTTTTCACTTTGAACGATAGATGATAAATTCTTAAAAGGTAAAATTGACCTTTTGCCAATAGACTAGAAATAGCAATTTCGACCCATTTACTTGTGAGTGGGTTGATTTTATCCTTCATGGATTAAAAACAAAAGGATAATGTCATATATACCCCTCAAAACTTGTATAATATCATGTTTACTTAACAAAAAACCAGAATATCAAATATACTCATTTTCATATTGCCCAAAAACACATATTGGCTAACAGGTCAAAAGTGTGTTCTTAAGACATAAAAACTTACCATTTTCCACAAGAAAATTATGATTACTGTTGAAACAAAATAATTTTTGCAATCATATTTGACACGCTAGTTATTTATAGACTCCAAAAAATTTTGGACAAAAAGTGTTTCGGTTCAATCCAACCAGGCCCATTTTGACCTATAAGAAAAATTACTAGTCTTCATTCAAATGCATTCTAACCAACCCCGTCCATTTTGTCACCTCTACATAAGGCTGTTAGCAGAATACAACAAAATAACTAAAGCAAGAAGGAATGCTAACATGAAAATCTTCCAAATCAAATTGGTTTTGAAGCTGACGTGCAAGATCCTCATCTTGATTAACATTAGGGTTTTCTTGTCTCGACGAAGAGCTCCCGTTGGCTCTTTTTCTTTCCCATTCATCTAGAGTTAAAACAGCAGATTCATTCTCCTCTTTACCCCTCCCTCTTTGTTTCCAACCTCTGGAATGCCCTTCATTTCGGTTAGAATTACTCATTTTCTGCAGAAGTTTTTGTGACGCAGCCTGATTTTGCACAGGGACAGACTCAGCAACTGTCACCATGAAAAAACCTCAATCAGTATATATATGTTATAAAAGGTGCGCAAATCAAAAGGATTGTAATTGAGAAATGACTAACCATTATATTTGAATAATATATTGGGTTTCGTAAATTTTCCATGTAATTAAAAAACTTAATTCATCATTTTCTAGTTATTAATTCATACAAACCTTCTTTTGGTCTTGCTTCAGTAACAGGTTGTTTTTCTTCACTTTTCACAGTAAGAGAACCTGGCTTTACGTTATCACCCCTGCTATTGGCATTTTGATCAGAAACCCTTGACCCACTTGTCTGTAAAGGACCAGTGGGTACATTAGCTTTAATGGTTGCCTTAGAATTCTCTGCAAGTGATCAACAAGAAACTAAAAATAATACAGAAGAATTTTGAGAAGATGCAATATAAATATCTAATTTGACAAATATGCAATTTCAGAGGAAAAAAATGATGTTATATGAACCAGAAGATCTGCTTTGTTGATTATATCGGCGTGAAGGTGGCCCAGTCTGAAACTTCTGGAAAGGTGGTGGCCCACCAATGTCATCACCTTGTGACAGTTTTAAGGTTGAGCGTGTAAACCCCGCATATTTTTGGTTCATCTCCCACTCTTCATATAATGATGGAACAATACCTCCAAGAACAGTTACTACCTTTGCATTCAAGCATAAAATACCACTGTGCATCACAACATATTTTCCAAGCGGATCTGAGAACCAAAACCAACAAAATAATGATAGTTTTATCCTCCTACAAAAGAAATTTCATAGCACAAAAATTTTGTAAGAAAAAGAGGTTTCACTGACCCTGTTGCATGCACACCACACAGTAATTACAGGAAAAAGCGCATCAAAGTTTAAAGGGTTTGACCCATGGCGATCATTAATCAAAGAAAACTCATGAAACCAAATATGCACAACCGAAAGCATGTTAGCATGCATAAGAGCTACAAAATGACCATGTACCCATAGATATTAACGTTTCAAGCTTGCTCCAAGTACAAGTATGACGAGGCACCACGTATGTATATATGTTATTTGCACCAACAGCGGCTATGTATTTGTTTTCCATAAAACTTTAAGTAAGCACTCAACCTCTTCCATCTATCTATAATATGGCAGGCAAACCAAATCAATATCAATCTTAGAGAGTTGTAGGATGCAGAAAAAACTACAAATGAGCAGTTAAGTCTCATTATCTATGTTGTTTTATAGCACCATCCTTGAGTTAAATACTTTTTGTGTCTGTTTAATGCTCACATGAGGTATATAGTTATATGATAAGTCAACCATATTATACCAAAGAATACGCATCTAAATAATAACAGAGATATGTAGATATATGTTATCCACATTGTCTACTTTTCACTTCATGATCAAACTTTCTTGAAACTATGGGTACTGTTTCAAGCTTCATCACTCATCATATTAACTCAGTATAACTATATAGTTCAGGAACACACCCCATAATGAGAAATAAACAGTTTGTGATTCAAGCAAGTAGGTGAATTTGAAGACATTAAACCAGTAGCTAAAGAAACCAGTGTGAAGACTACGTTAATAACCAGAAAATATTCCACTTATGAATCAAAGACGACTGAAGTTGCTATCAATTAACAAACGTACTGCACAAGAATTCACTTATTCACAACATCCTTAATGTAGTAGCCAAGAAAATATATCAAATAATTTATACCTTTGTGCCTGGAACAACATTATCAGGCAGAGAAGGAATAGAAGTGAACTCTATAGCAGTCACATCAGAATGCCCATCAGTAAGCTTCAATCTCAACAACCGTTTACTGTTCGAACCCCCTGAACTCTCAGCTGTACTACTTTTACTTATGTCCCTCGAAGAAGACACCTGCACAAAAGCACAGGTTCTTGCGATTCACTCTCCAGCACAAAAAACAACGACAAACAAACTCACGAGCAACAGTTCTTATACAAATCATGTATCTGCTGGTGCAAGTAAAAACCTAAAAACAAATTGATTTGAAAACGCATGTAATTTGCCTGAAGAACTTTGGGGCCTTGAAAATGAGTAGATTTACGGAGAGCTGAAGCATCAGGCAATGATTTCCCTCCGATTGATCGTAAGTCCATGTTACATAATAGCTCTGATTCGATGGAGCCAATAGTGGTGGAATGAGAATCTCCAGAGTATTTTGTGTCTATTAGGGCTTTGATTTGATGAATTGATTGAAAACACCAGCCTCTGTTAGTAAGGGTTTGAATCAAAACCTCCGAAGAAGATGAAGAAGTCGCCATATCTATGAATGCACATCTGGTGTTCGATGTTTTGAAAGCTATAAGCAGAAGATAGAGTTTTGGGCCCAGTTGTTGGGCTTCGGTCCAACTAGAATGTACATCAATTGGTCCAACTAGAGGTAGCACAAATCGGTTTGGGCCAGATGGTCGGTTCGGGTTGGGTCAACCAAAGTCACAACCGGTTTGGTGAAGGAATAGGTTCGGGTTAAAAACCGGTTTTAAAGAAAAAAGTTTTAGCAGCCCAATGGGCCATATGATGGTTCGATCCTCTTACTTTTTTCTTCTCGAAACAAAACCGAAAGCCCGAGTGGCACGCAAAGGCAACTGAGCCAATGCTGATGCTCATTATTGTTGGTTTACACTAATTTGAGACGATCTTATATAATTGTTAAGTTGTTTGTAATAACAATAAACTAAAACAATGTCTAGGAGAATATAAGGGAAGAAGTGCTTTACAAAGACTAGCTCGTTTGTTTCTCAAAGAGGGATTTAAACTTTGATTCATGGAGTCATAGAGGTTTCATTTCATACACGTATTTGACAGGAAATTGGTAGATTTTATAAATGATGCAATTTAATCAGCATTATATTCTAGTGACTCAAAATGATTGACGGGCCCTAAGCGAGTTGTGAGCTTTGTGTTAAAGAATTAAAACGGGATGAAATATAATTCTGAAGTAGTTTATTAGTATTTTAACGAATATTGGGTGCCTTGAATACGTGAGGCCCCTCACGCCTTGGCTTCAAAAACACTAAGAACCTCCCAAAGCGTCCTTGACCATTTTAATAACCAAATTTTAAAAGTGTTCAAGTTAGATCATTTTAAAAAATGTTTCAATTAAGTCACTTAACTGTTATATTTTATTCAAATTAAAAGTTTTAACATGTTTTTAGTATGTTTTTTTTTTCAGTTAGGATATATATTTTCCTTTTTTTTATGCAGATGTGGAATGGTAACGTGGATTTTAAGTATTTTTTATTTATATTAACTAACATGTTTTTTTTATTTTTTATATAATTACACATATTGAAAATCTCGACACTACATCTTCTTTTTCATTTATTTCTTGACTCAAATAATTTGATAATAACTCGATTTGATGGTTTAATGATCCAATTTGAGGCTTTGAGCAAAATAAGCATGAATGATCTAATTTTAACATTTTGAAAACTTATTTATTATTCTATGGCATTTTTCGTAACAGAAACAATTAGATTCTGTAATAAAACTAGTAAATGCAAAGTTACCTATGTGCTTGGTTACAGCTAATTATGTGATCCTTTTGAAAAGAGTCAGTCGTTTAGGGTTCAGGCTCTAAGTTGTAGTTTATCACTTTTAAACGAGAGTTTAGAAAGTGTTAAATGTTTACAAGGTTTATGAAACGTATGCCTCATATGAAAATTTACATCCAAGCATCTCATCATTGAAGTTTTTAGTTGTTGTTGGTGTGTTGCAGTTGGATTCTGATTATGACACTTTTGACAAAATAAATTTTGTAATAAATGCTAGGCAAAAAGCTGCTGTAATAAAACTGAGTTATGTAACTATTTTTAGGTTTCTTTATTTTGTTAAGAAAAACTAAATATTTCTAGTTTGTGTAATATCCTATATCAATATTATGAATTAATGGAAATATCATTCACTAAATCAAGCTTCATTCTCCTTTTCTAAGATATAACAAAATGAGTTATATAGCTTATGAACACTTCACGAGTAAGTGGTGATGAGTTTACACCAAGTTTTTAAAGATTTTAAGTATCTAGAAATCTTTTTCAACATCAAACATTATATATCTAAGTCTAGTATAAAATAAACAAAGTATTAGTATAAAATAAGTTATTGCTTACTAAAAATTGTAAATTTCATCCTCACGTATAGGCAAGATGGTGATGTGTCGTAACATATGACTATCCCTTTGAATCGGCACATGTCTTAATTTTGTGACATTGTGTCACATGTCTCTATCTATTGTATGTTGCAACCTTTAAAAACACAATGATAATCCAACAACATATGTTGAATAATCTTTTTCACATGTAACATCAATTATACAGGTCTCAAGTGTAATCAAATATCGAAAATTGAATACTTGTTTGAAAAAGGTGTTTCATTCTTTTAAATGTTTGATGATGAAGATGACATCATGAAGATTATTTTGTCTCAACAATCTTTTTAACAATCAACATTTTGTTGTAGGTTTTCTTGATTTTGTATGATTTGGATAGCTTTTTATATCATAATCTCACTCTCAAATTAAAGTATTTAGAGGGTACGGAAAATCAGTAATCGTATTAAAAGAAAGCGAATTTCAAAGAATGAGATGTTTTTTTATGAGAAAAACAAAGTGTTGATTTGAATGTACTTTAGACCAGAAGGACTCATTTATAGTGTTTGGACCAATGTAACATTTCAGTTGGTGTTTATTGGTTATAACAAACAATAATTGATGATTATACTAGTGGAAAAATTCAATACTAGCACCATTTGTAGCAACTTAGTTGGTTTTAATGTTATGCATTTTAATGGCAACCTGATCACACTGGGTGCTAATCAGTTGCCGATTATGACTTACTAGTTACTGCTAGTTATTTGACATTGATGCTCAGTTGCTACTAATGAAATTAATTACTATTGATGATCAATAGTAACTTATTAATGTTTTATTAGTTTTACTGATAATCAATTTCATTAGTAACTGTGTCGTAGCTTTCTTATATCATGTTTATAACTCGTATAAGAGGTATAGGAATATAAATGACGAAAAAGGATCTTAAAAAATAAATTATTGGCTGTTAAAGAACAAAAATCAATTAATAAACGAGGTACTTGTTTTTGCCTATTTAACTAAACAAACATTAAATCTCATTTATGTTATCCTGCTATTTGTTAAAACTTACTTTGTTTATAATCCTAAATAACACAATCTCATATGGTAATACATTGATGCTGGGTGGTGACTTGTAATTTTAAATCGTTACAGAAAATATATTGTTATTTTTAAACAACTTAAATATTATTAATAGCATTTTATGTATTTACTAGCTTTAGTAAACCCGTCTATTACACGGGTTGAACAAATAAAATATTAAATATAATAAAAATTTATCAAGTATAATACGATATTTTATGATAAAATATAATTGAAATTACGTATAGTAAGAACAATATGTAATAAAACAATTATATCAACTTTTTAAACTTTTGGTTTAAAACTTCTTTTCCAAAATAAATAATAAATATTTTGTTTCAAAACAAATTGTATTAAAAAAAATATTTTTAAAAATTTTCATATTATAAATTTCAATTTTAATTATTTTTTGTATATAAAAAATTAACTTTTTAAAAATACTAATTTTAAAAAAGTTTGATGTTTTGTAAAAATTTCTTATTCTATAAAAATTATTTTTAGAAATAACATTAATAAGAAGATCTTTATTAAATTTATTAAAAAATTATTTTGTTCTAAAAGAAGTTAAATAATATTATTGATAATTAAAGTAATTATTTAATAGAAGAGAAGCGAAAAAATTTTAATAAGAATGAATATAGTGCCGTCACGTGTCATCCCAATATATTACTTTATTAGAGTAAAAAGACTTTATAGTATAGACTTTTCAATGGATTTAGTGTTGATCGGAAAGAAAACAAAGTGCGAAAATGTTCCATGTAACCTTTCAAAAGTAAGCATTTATGAAACACATGGATCAATAACGACTACACCTACCATATTTATTGAAATTTATTACTTCACAACTATAATACTTCACATTTCTTCATAATTAAAATTTCCAAGGTGGGCCCGATTAAAATAACACCTATTATCCGTAGTTGGGTCGCACATTTGCCGTTCAAAAAATAAAAAAAAAATTTCCAAGGACCCATGATCGTCGTTTAAAATGATTGAGATAAGATACACAAAACAACTAAAAATAAAAAGGTCGTAAGTTCAAGTTTTACTCGAATAAAAAATGCTTTGGGTTGAGCTAGAGGACTTTCCTATTTATAAGTTTTCTACTAAGGGAGTTTGACGATGCAGTCCAGACTAGAAACGAATAGTTGAACCCAATTAACATAACACCTATCATCAAATCAAAGTCATACGATTGTCTTTCAAAAAATAACAATAATAACAAAAATTTCCAAGTTTAGTATGATCTCATTAGCATAAGTTTCCTTTTCTTTATATTCATGTAGCCTAATGACATTAGTGATCGGTCTTACATCAGTAATGTTTTATCAAATTCTTGCAATTACAAGCTCATTATGATGTTAATATAAAATTAATTATTAGCTTAACATATTATATCTATATACATGGTGTTTTATTATGTGCTATTTTTTCAATCTATATACACATTTAAACATATGAAAATTGTTTCAAAGTCACATGTAGATTATTTAGGACTTCACACATATATTTTAATGTATTTTAGTATAATCAACCCTCAAATTGGTGTTACAAACGAATTTAATTTTTACCGTTTTATCTTTTTATTGTTATTATTTTTTTATTGTTACTTATATTATTTTTATTGTTATGCAAACTGAGTTTATAAAAAAATAATTAAATATGTTAATTAAGTTGTTGCTTAAAATGAACTAGTATTAAGCATCTCTCGTTGTAGCGGTAAGCGTAAAACCATGTTAAGTAGAACCAATGACACAACACCGCCAGCGACCATCAATGCCAAAAAAAAAAATATTAAAAAATAAATAAAAAATGAAAAATAAAACCGAACGAATAGTAGACGTAAAAACGTTTAATCACACATAAGAAACGTAAAACATATGAAATAATAAACGTAAAAACGTTGAACCACACACGCACGTTGCGGCGTGTTAACTCGCAAAATTTAGTTCAAAACGAAAACGAAAAACGTGTAAACAGTAAAAAAAATGTTGGGGATAAATTATAAATGCTATTAAAGTATTGAGTTGAAATAAAAAAAAAGTCAATAATTAAAAAAACAAAAGGTGGATACAACCTGCTAAAACGCATGGTACAACCCATAATGCATAACAAGGTTGGCATATATTATACAAGTTTGTTGTTATATTATCATTGTGTATTATAATTAGGGTTCACAATGATATTATTTCACCAATATTTTTTTTTTCAAAACTCATTGTTTTCAGATAATACAACCACGAGCAAAAAAACATAATTAGACATTTTATTATTGTGCTTTACGTATCTTTATCATTTATGTTATTTTATATTAGATGGTTATTAATTTATTAGTGTTATTTCCTTCTAATACACCAATGCACCATCTCACCTCTCAACTCATTAGAAGGGAAATTATTTTACACATCTCACATCCCATTACCCCCATAAAGCCTCTTTGATGTAGATTCTGATTGGAGAAAATTTCCAAAATGTTGCTTTCTCCTACACTTTCTCCAAATGTCCCCTTCAAAAATTTCTTCTCGAAGTGTTCCCTCCGACAAGGTGCTAGCTCCTCTAAAACACAAGCGGGTAAGCCCGACCACTAAAAATCATACGTGTGGAAGCGGTCGCCCGTGTTGTGATTTTGAAAAAAATGACTTTTTGTTACATGACACGTGTACGATTTTGAGTGGCTCGCTGATATTTGTAAACATATATATATTTTTGGTATGAAAATTCACACACTTTGTTTTAATAAAAAAAACGATTATTATATTTAGGCTAACTAAGCACAATAGACAAGTGCACCTATGGCAATGTAGTATAGTTTGATGTTAGAACCGAGAATTAATCCGCGAACACAATTGCTTCCGATACTAAATATTTATCACTATCTAACCAATCAATTGAATTTAAATTTGTAGATATTGAAATTAACTAAAATGATTAGCAATTAAACTAACAAAGAAAGGAAATAAAAACGAAGGTACATAATCAATTAAATATACCACTTGGACTTCGACTCCACTTAGCATAGCAATAATGACAAACTTGAGGTGAGATCATTTTCTACACATGGAAGTAGCCTAAACCTTCATCGAGGATATCTAGACATAACTATTCGGAAAGCTAGAACAATAAACACACAATAGTCACTTAAAGCTATGGCATGAGGAACTAATGATACAATTATGTCAATTTTAAAGATGAACTAAACTCCAGTAATGGTTATATAATTCCATATATTTTTGGAAAGTTAACATGACAAATACATGACAACAACTTGAGTAAAACAAACAAAACTATAATTAATCTTTAACTCATGAACATCAAACCACGATTACAAACTCAATTTATAACCAATGACAAAAGAGATTCATGACAAACAACCTGGTTTTCTCAAACATAAGCATAAGAATGCATATTTGCCCAATTTTACTAAACTCTCAACATTCATTCACCATTCCTAGTCAAATGTCATAAAATTACACACAAAAGATGCAATGGTATGCATAAGTCTTGTAAGACATGAGGTTTTCTAACATAACATGCTTACAACAATTACATGGTTAAACATTTTATCAAACTATAACAAATACGCATAATCATTGAAGAATAATAAAGTTCCGTCATGATATCAACATAAACAACACCAAGAATCTATACAAGTTGTTAAATCATGCTAAGTTTCATCTAATCCAAGTGATAATAAGAATTTAGTCCGTGAGGCTTACAAAAAACACATCAAAACTTAATAGCATGAAAGAACTCATAGTAGATATAGAGGAATAAAAACCAATTTTGAGTGTAAGTGTGATGGATGATATTAGATCTTTATTGAAAGTGTGAAATCTTTAGTTTTGGCCTTCAAATCTTCTAAAAACTCTCGAAGAAGATTCAAAATCACCTAAGGGGGTAAGAGAGTCTAGGGTTTGAGGGAAAAAAAAGTAAAAGTTTTATTGAAAATGAGGTGTATTTGAGTTATAAACTCGTTTGTTGTCTGAACATGGCCATATAAAAAACAATATAACCATATTTAGTTTCAGAAATGAGCTGCTTGAAGTTTGACAGCTAATATGGGCATATCAGCTTCCATATGGTTATATCAAAATCATTTTTCCTCATGAACTTCTTCAAATCTTGAGTTTTCTTCATAAAAACCACCAAATTTCATCCGATAACTATAACATTCAAATAAAACATAAATAAGTGTCTAAATAAATGGATTTTGTAACAAAAATGATTTAAAATACAAAGAATTATGTATTGTAAACATATATAATTATTAGCATATCTTCTGCTATATAAGTGCTCACACGTGTTGTTAGAGGCGTAAGCGTCTTGTCTAGAGGGGACATTTAGATAAGTAATTATTTTATTTGTTTTGAACGGAAAATGTACGACCGCTTCAAAAGATATGTGCTATATTAGTTAGGTTCATCTATTCGTTTCCCAACTGGGACCAATTGAAAAGAAATTGTTGAGGGGATATTTTGGGGTAATTTGGGAGGAAATGGATATATTGGGGACGTTCCCTTTTAATTATGTATTGCATTTTTGTTCAATTGTATATTTTGAGTAAATATTAATGATATTGTCGTGGCTGTTAGTGGACGGGAGATTGGTCTTAGAGCATGAGAAATATGGTGAGAGGACGTTTTATCCTTGCCGTGTATAGTCTTGCACTGCACAGTGTTTTTTAGAATTCAAGCAAGGATAGCCACAAGGATGAATATAGGTCCCATCTTTAACAAAATCTTTTTAATAAATACAAATAAACAATTTTTTAATTTTCTAATATATTTAATTTTATTATATTATTAATACAAATTATTAATGTAAAAAAATGGGACTCAATTAATAATAGATAGATGATTGTAAGTACAAGTGCATTGTTAAGTTCGTTTTCAAAACAAAATGATATTTAAAAACTATCGTGATGATGGTAAGAATAAAAGCGAATGTCTTATCTATTTTTATATGTTTCAATTAATCTTAGTAAACCTATATATTACACGTGTTGAATAAATAAAATATTAAATATACTAAAACTTTATTAATTAAAAATAACATCCTAAGATAAGATATAATTAAAATTACGTATGAGTAAAAATATAAGTAATAAATCAATAATATCAACTTTTTAATTTTTTTTTTGTTTTTTTCAAAAAATAAATTAAACGTTTTGTTTCAAAACAAATTATTTTTTAAAAGTGTAATGTTTAAAAATTTCATTACTATTACTACCAATTTTAATTATTTTTTATTTATAAAATTTTAGTTTAAAAAAAACCAATTGTAAAGTATTTCGTATTTTTAAAAAAATTTGATGTTTTAGATTAATTTATTTTTGTAAAAATTTGTTTATTTAGAAATAACATTAATAAAAATATCTATCTCTTAATTTATTAAAAAACTATTATTATCTAAAAAAAATTAAATTATATTATTAGTAATTAATGTAGTTATTTAATAGAAGAGAGAAACGGATATTGAGACAATGCTTCTAGTAACGGGGTTCAAATGGTGACAACCCTTGACTACAACCTGAAAATGCTTTATCTTGATAAAATTTGATTCATTAAATCACATATTTTTAAGACAATTTTTTAATTCAAGGGAAAGCTACTAGACGTTTTCTACCCATTACTGCAAAATGATATCATTCTTCTGGTCATCTTGTTGTTCTTCTGGTTTGAAAAATCACACACTCAAATCATAGTCTTATCCCGTCTAAATTGTTTCTATTTAATTTATTCAAGTGAATCATCAAATAATTTCATTTTGTAATTGTCCTACAATGCTCTGTGAGATTATTTCAATTATTGAATTTGTGTCCATCAAATAATTTCAATCATGCTATTGTTTTTGTTTAAATGTCATTAATGAATGTACATCAAAGAGACAACAGTGAATGGCCGATTTAGTGGTTAAGAATGATACTTAGTTGCGACTTTGACTTGTAGACCGAACAACCTCCATACCTTCTTATCTCGTGGCATATGGCATTATTTTTTAACACAGTTTTTTAGTTTTAATAAATTTGAACCTTATAATGTAAAACATCACTTTTAAATATATAATTTATAACACATTGTTTTAAATACATATTTCTTGATTGGTTTAAGTCGTCGTGATTCGTGATCGTATGACCAAACTTATAAATGTCTATGAATATGGTCTCCTCCTTTTCATTTAGAACGGATTTGTTTCTTACAAAGAGGTTTTCGTAACTTTGAAATAGACTGAACCATTCTATTTAAGCAAAACAGTTCTGTCAATCTTAGATTCATAAGATTCGGTTCACAATTTGTTTTTTTAACGTCTTAACAACCAAAGTGACATTTTTGAATTTGGAAGTGTTGTTTAAATTTAACCTTTATTAATCTTTTTCATTAATGAAATATACAATCACATATATGTGTAAGGTGTTATATTCTTGAACCATTTGATCATTCTAATATTTTTAATACAAATTAAAGATTAAAAAAAGATAAATCAGTTGGTTCAAATGGTCCGACTCATCCATCCAACCCAACCATTTGTTGTATCTTGAAATTGTAATTAATGATTCAACCTTAATTTTTCCTCTAAACAGATTGAATTAGATCACGAATTATTTTTTTGTCAATGTAAGGCTAGCTCACTTGATAGTGGTTTTGCTTTTTAGAGGGAATATTCTAGGTTCAAACTCAGGCATGATGTAACTTGGTGTAATTTAAGAGCAGAAGTATGATAGATTTGTCGTTCAAAAAATAATAATAATAATAACAAACAGTTTTATCTATTACTCTACAACTGTTACTTTCACATTTCTTCAAGATTGAAAATTGAAGAGTACTAAGCGTCTAAATAATTTCACACCTAAATAAAAACTTATTATCAGGGGTGTTTCAACCTATTTTGGGATTCAAACAAAATTCAAATTTCTTGTATTCGTCATTAAAAGTTTCGTAATCAATGTCTTTAATCAATCTACATGTACATTAAAAAAAGTATTAACTTAAATATTTAACAAACTCTATCCCAATTCCCACATTATTAGAGAAAATTGATAATAGTCTTATATCATTAAATAAAATGTAAGAAAATAATGATCAAGTTTTAAAAGTGCTTTAAATAGATTACTCTTGTATATTTGCTCAAATTGGGTCATTAAACAATCAAATCAATATGTGTAACTTATATTAAAAACTTAAAAAAACATGTAATTATATAAAAAAAACCCTAAACACATGTTACCAATCCACATTAACATCCGGAAAAGAAAGAAGAAGAAAATTATAATTGAAAAAAAAATGGTACAACCTATAACTTAAATAAAACATGAAAGTTTAATAGTTTAATTGGGATGCTTTTAAAATTTAAATAACCTAACTAAAATAATTTTAAAATATGATACTATTATGTAAAGTTATCCTAAAATCTCTATATTATAATAAAAAAGTAACTAATGGGACACGTGACAACACCACATTCATCTCATCATAATTTTCCCGTTTCTTTCTCTACTTAATAGTTACCATAATTACTAATAATATTATTTAATTTATTTATAGACTAAAAATATTTTTTAATAAATTAAGATTGGAATCTTTTAATCAATATTATTTATAAATAAACAATTTTATAATCTTTTTTTCAAAAACATCAAACTTTTTTAAAAATATAAAATATTTTAAAAATCAATATTTTTAAAAAGTAAAATTTTTATAAATAAAAAATAATTATAAATAAATTTTATAAAACTTTTTGTTTTGAAACAAAATATTTAGTTTTTTAAAACAAAAAAGTTTAAAAACTTGATATCATTATTTTGTTACCTATAGTCCTTATACATAATTTCAACCGTATTTTATCTTAAAATATCGTTTTATAATTAACAAAATTTTATTTTATTTAATATTTTATATATTCAACCCGGTAATACACGGGTTATTAAGCTAGTATATATATATAAAGAGAAAACATCGTTAAAAAGAATCTTTTCAAACTCTATTTTTCATCACACTATTAAACCGCTCCTCCTGTGATGGAACAAGTAGTTACAAAATCATCATACAATTGTTACAATACGATCATTTTACTTGCTGTCCAAAAGAGATTTTACATAAATAAATCAAGTTGACTTGGAATAACGACTTTATAAAAAAGGTTAAACAATAGTCAAGAATTTTGACCATAGAAAGAAGGATTTTGCGTCACTCATAGTTGTCAACCATCCCCCCAACCGTTGCAATTAAATCCCACGCCATGTCTACCTCATCCACCGCCAGCTTCGAGTTTCTTTCTCTCAAAATAATATTCTTACACAATTTATTGTATAGCAATGTATTGATTTCTAAACTTATAAAATTATATATTTCCTATATTATATTTAAAACACAGATTACTGTATATTACGCATTAAATTCTATAATTTGAAGAAATTATAATTTTTCAAGTTTATAAGAGGTTTATGTAATTTTTTTTATTTATTGGGACAATTTCATATGTCTCACTCTAAACTTGCAAATTTTCATAGTAGTCTAACTTAGACACTCTAAGCTAATGATACTTCTACTTCGTAGTTCAATGTATAATTCGAACCCTCCACCTCCGGGGAATGAGACATCATACACACACAAAAATACCATGAACTAAATGCCCTTTAATTTTTACAAAATTTATTTACCATATATATATATATCAAATAAGTGTAGTTTTAGTTTTTCAATTTTTAATCAACACGTTACACTTATTTTTGTATTTTTCATTCGATCAACTCATCCGATAAATACATTTATATTTACAGCTGCAGATAGGTTAAATGCAGCTTTATTTAAGTTTTTAATGTATCAAATACAAATCTAAAAAATCTAATTGTTAAAATAATATGATTGTACTTGCGTCACAACTTAAGGAGAGTAAAACAACAAATAAAAGTAGAAAGAATTAGAACAAGCTTTTTAGTGTATAAGTTTTTAAAACGGAACTAAAGAAACACTATCAACTTCTAGCATGAAACTCAAAACCGATTGTGCTAAATGTATTATCACATTTTAGTTTTTATTTGTTATACCACATTCAAGTTATCAAATCAATATTTTTGTTCACACTAAAGCACAAAATTGTCATTAAATATAATATATTCATACCACAAGTACATTAGAAACTAGAGGGTTGAATTTAGCCTGTTATGTCATAATAACAAGATGTGAATATGTGGTGTCCAAGCGTCGCGAGTATATACCATCACCGTAACATAGTCTTCTTTTTAAACTAAAGCCCTCATTTCTGCCTTTTCCAGCATATTAATGTCGCCTCTTATACGTCTTTCTCAAAACCAAATAATTATTCAATAAAAGGAGTAATATGTGTGTGTATTATGTAAACTATTTTCTAAATTAATTAGTTAACTAATGAATTCAATAGATGTGATTTAGCTTTCCAAAAAAAAAAAAGATGTGATTTATACACCATTAAAAATTTACATGCATTATTAATTCCGATGAATTAATAGTGCCGTACATAGATTTAGATATTTGTAAAAATACTTTTTTTTTCTTTTATAAATATAAATATTTACTGTTAACAATAAGTTGTATCATATTACATGTATGTGATTTCTTCTTTTTCTATAAAAGAAACTAACAGATCAGTTTAAAAATTATAACTTTATATATAAAATTAAATGCTATACTTTAAACAAGGAAAGCTATTAAGTTCTTAGCGCATTAATATCAACATTCTCATCTATATCCCCGTCTCTAAATTATAGGAAAAATATAAAAAATATGTAATTTTACTTCTACATCAGGTTCTTCATCTTCATTTCTATCTCTATCTCTTGTAT
Source organism: Flaveria robusta (assembly GCA_025506415.1). Lineage (NCBI taxonomy): Eukaryota > Viridiplantae > Streptophyta > Magnoliopsida > Asterales > Asteraceae > Flaveria > Flaveria robusta. The sequence continues at coordinate 17,085 of JACCIZ010000105.1, forward strand.
TTTTAGAGAAAACCACGATGATCTCTTATATTTAGGGGTTACCATCCATCACTCGTATCTATTATTTTATATTTTTTTATAAATGATTGTGAGTGAAAGAAATATAAAAAAAAAAATTTAAGTATTATTTAATTAAAATAACGATAAATATGAAAAAACTGGTGTGAGAGTCTTAGAATATAAATAAATTTTTTAACAGGTGATGGTTTTTTATTAATTATGATATGAGGATGAAGTAGCTAGTGTAAATGCTCTTAGGTTACAAGAGACATAGCTATGTGTATATATACAAATATGAGCACAGAACACGTATAATAAGTGATTTATTTTAAGTATTATGTATCATGTTTAAGACTAAATGTATAAGCATCTATACTAATCTTACAATTATCTATTTAATATTAAATAGTTTTACACTAAACGTCATAATATACTAAAAAAAAGTTTCATTTTTATTTGTTATACATTTCTCTCTCTAGAAGTTGTCATGTCAAAACCATCCACCTCTTCAAGTTACCTGCTTTCTGTTTGATCGATGAAGATGGGTGCGCACTCATCTGAGGTCCGTGTTTAATCCCGTTGAGACCGTGATGCAGAAGGAGTGTAAGGCTTCATTGTTTTGGCGTGGCATCCGTGCAGGATGCAGCCACAGTGAGGTCACCTTCCTGAGTCTCCAAGCATCTTAAACAACTGTTGTTGATGACCTGTGCTGGTGCTGCTATTTTGCTGACCATGTAAACTGCATTTGTGTATTCTTATTTCCATGCTGGTCATGTTAAACTTTATGTTGACAATATTAAATTGTTTGTTCGATGATGATGTGCAAGTCACGTCTGAGAATAATTTTGTTTCTGAATATAGTTGTTGGTTGGTAAAGTCGATTATGTTTATGTTGGTCATTTGATGTTGTCGGGTGATACTTTCTGGGACCCTTTGTTTTGGTTGTTCTATGGCCGTGATGACACACCAAAACTGATGTCGGTTGCCTTGGTGTGGCAGACGTTTCTTGCTTGCAACCACAATCGATTGTGTCTGAGCCTCGCTTTCAAGACGCGCAACGCGCGTCTGGGAATAAACACTAGTTGTTATTAAAGAAACTGTTTTTATTTAAAAAAAATCATATATTATGCACTTTTAATAAAAAGTTTATTTGCCTTTTTATATATAAAGATTCTTTTTATTTTTATTATTTTTCTAAAAAAACCCCAAATATTTCATCTATTTAAAATTTTCTTTTTATTTTTCTATTAAAAGCCTCTCTTTTAACTACTTTTTTTCTACACACATTCAGGTTTCAAAATTCTATTTAGATTTTTTTTTTTGGGTTAGGGCTAAACCAACTAGAAACCAATTACAAATATTCTCGGAACCGAGGCCCTGACTAGGAAGATATTGGGTTGGTCTTTGCTTAGTCAAGTTATTTTTCTCAATTTTCAGGGTTGGCCGGTCAATTTATTCACTCACTCACACAATCACACCACTATGAACGATAATATTAATTAGTTGTGACGTAAAATTAGAGTATGTTGCGGTTATAAAAAAAAGAGTTAAATGCGTTTTACGTCCCTGAGGTTTCATATAAATTGCCATTTGAATCCAAAAGTTTAAAAGGTTGCCATTTGCATCCAAAGGTTTCACAAAAATTGCCATTTGAATCCACTTAACTACTCCTAGTTAACACCGTTAAGTTTTTCCGTTAAGTTTCCTACATTAAAGGTATTTTAGTCAAAACAATTACAAAATAATAAAAATAAGATCTACGTGATAAGTTTTAGGCGTTCAGTGTATTTTGGTAATCATCATTGCAATTTTAATTTACGAGAAATGATAGGTCAACAGTTATTTTATTTTATCAAGAAATTTATCTCTGTATGTCCTATTAGATAAAATAAAATATAAGTTTAACTAACTAAAAGTGATTCATTTCCAACTTTATAAAACATACAAAACAAAAAAATATATAAATAAACAAACAAGTTAAATAACATAAATTATTTGAATTATAACCATAAAAGACAGATTATCATAAAAGTATAAGAACAATTAATAATATGACATTAACCACCATGAATAATAATCATAAAATATCAATTATCGTAACCATAATTAAACTTTAAATAAAATAAATCTATGTTTAATAAAACGGGCAAAAGTAACACGATTACTAAACCAAAATACATTAACAAGACAAAACAATAAAAGAATATTATAAAGTCAAACATAACTGCAATTATCAAAAGAAGCTAAACATATAAAAACCCTCACGTGAGTTGGTGTTTTATTTTCTAATTTTTTTATTAAAATAACTCTCATGTTGGAAACTTAACGAAAAAAGTTAACTGTGTTAGTTAGATGTAGCTAAATGGATTCAAATGATAATTTTAGTGAAACCTTTGGATGCAAATGACAATTTTTGTGAAACCTTTGGATGAAAATGATAACCCTTTAAACTTTTGAATTCAAATGATAATTTTTATGAAATCTCAGGGACGTAAAACGCATTTAACTTAAAAAAATATAATTTGCATGGGCAGGATTTTATGCCGGTGGAAAAGGCAAAAAAGGGGCAGAGAGTGTTGAATATTTGAGTGTAAAGTTAACGTTTTGCTCAAAAGAGTCGAGAGAGAGAAAGCCCGCCATTAATGCTGTGCTCAACCACCAGTCCTAAGCTAATTGAAGTTAATATATTGCAGAGTACCATTACAACCTGTTTATCTCGTGCCCCTATCTACATGATAAGCTTTTGCCTGCAAATCTAGGGTTTCGTTGCTCTATTTTCGACTTTTTTCTTCAGAATGTGGAATTCTGCAGAGAATCTGTCGGCGAGATCGTCGTCGTTTCGCGAAGACGACGACGATGAAGAGGCGTTACGGTGGGCGGCAATCGAGAGGCTGCCGACGTACAATCGAGTTCGGAAGGGGATATTTACGAACATTGTTGGGGATTCGAAGGAGGTTGATGTGAGTAAGCTTGAAGTTGAGGAGCTGAAGGTGGTGTTAGATCGGCTATTGTGTTCTGCCGACGAGGATCGGAAGCGGTTCTTCGATCGGATGCGACGGAGATTTGACGCGTGAGTTGATTTACAGTATTTTCATTGTGGTTTTGGTTTTTGTGCTGTTGATGATGGATTTGTTTGTGTGTTTGTGATTTAGATCGGTGATGAGATAGTGACGAACATGAACACGGAACTGGAAAACTACTTTACAATCTGTCAAACCTACATTTTTTTTGATAAATTGGGATTTCTGTTAAGAAATGCTAGATTCATGTTCTAATTTATAAATTCGTACTGTATTTTTTACAAGTATTTGAGACAGAACACGAGAAGCATTCATTTGTACCAATTTTTTGTAAGTTTTTCTATGTTCAAATTGCAGGGTGGATTTGGAATTTCCAAAGATTGAAGTCAGATTTCAGAATTTAAACGTAGAAACTTTTGTTCATGTTGGAAGTAGAGCATTGCCAACCATTACCAATTTCATTGTTAACATGACCGAGGTAAGTTATTTACAGGGAAAACCGTCTCGTACGATCTAAGGTTTAAGTACTTGTATCTTCATCAATCCAGCTAAGAACTTGAGGATTTGAACAGGCTTTCTTAAGACAATTGAGGATATACAAAGGGAAGCGAAGAAAACTGACCATTTTGGATGATGTTAGTGGAATTATTAGACCTTCAAGGTGCGATATCAAGTCGAAATAATGTTTGGCAGTGAAATCAATCATTTAATTGCTAATAATGGATTAATGGGTGACTTTATATATGCAGAATGACATTGCTTCTTGGTCCTCCAAGCTCTGGAAAGACAACTTTGTTGCTGGCCCTGGCTGGACGCCTTGGACATGATTTGCAGGTACACAAATTTGTCTGTGATAGTGCAATTGTAGGTATCTTTTACTCAATTCTTCATTTAACACTTTGATTATCTCTAAGGTGTCAGGAAAAGTCTCCTACAATGGCCACGGTCTCAAGGAATTTGTTCCTCAGAGAACATCGGCTTATGTCAGTCAACAAGATTGGCATATTGCAGAAATGACAGTTAAAGAAACACTTGACTTATCTGCACGTTGTCAAGGTGTTGGATTTAAATATGGTAAGCTCTTGGAGATTCTGTTTGTTTGGTATGTTATATGTATATGCATGTTTTTTGGGTGCAAAAGTGATGAATGGCAGGTCTCCATTGTAGATATGCTTACGGAACTTACAAGGAGAGAAAAAATTGCTGGAATACGGCCTGATGAAGATCTGGATATTTTTATGAAGGTGTGTGAGAAATTTAGTGATGCTTTCATTGTCAATTTAACAAATCGATGTGTTTTGTTTTCTAGGGGTTGGCCTTAGGCGGACATGAAACATCTCTTGTCGTGGAGTACATTTTAAAGGTATTATAATACCATTGCTTAGTAGGGATGGTCTTAGTATTTTTTAAGACAAAGGGGTGTAACTGATTAGTTTGTTTGTGGGATAATGTATACGGCGGTCACCTAAGTATGCATTTGGTTGTTTCCACCAAAAACATGCCAAATTAATTATTTTAGAAGACACCAATTTCAATGTATAAAGCATAGTCTTCTTATCAAAGTTATTAGTCTTTTCAATATGTTTTAAGGCTATTTTTGTCAACTGACATGTTTTTGGCTAAAGTTGGCATAAATGAAACTGGATAAATACTTGGGTGGCCTATAAAGTAGTTTCAGTATATTGGTGTCCTATGAAGTAGTTTTAATATATGGGTGTCCTTACTTTGGTGGCCTCCACATACATTATCTTTCTATTTATTCATGTACTAGAGGATAGGGAGATTTGACAAAGGTTCTAGGCTTGGATTTTCAATATTATGTGAAATCTAAAGTCTAAAGTACTAAAGCTTTAATTTGACAAAGATTTTAGGCTTGGATACATGTGCAAACACTTTGGTTGGAGATGAAATGCTTAGAGGGATCTCTGGGGGTCAAAAGAAACGACTTACAACTGGTATATTTCATTTCTATTGATCTTTGATCATCATATATCATTAGCCACTAAAGTTGCGAAGTTCAACAGAATAATAGTTAAACTAACGGAATAGATTAACTGCCAGGTGAACTATTGGTGGGCCCATCTAGAGTTTTCTCATGGATGAAATATCAAATGGTCTTGATAGCTCAACCACTTACCAAATAATTCAATATCTTAAACATTCAACACATGCACTTGATGGAACAACAGTGGTTTCTCTTCTTCAACCTGCTCCTGAAACTTATGATTTGTTTGATGATATTATACTCATATGTGAGGGCAATATAGTATACCAAGGTCCACGAAATGCTGCTCTTGATTTCTTTGCTTTTATGGGATTTCGCTGTCCCCAAAGAAAGAATGTTGCAGATTTCCTTCAAGAAGTAAGTTGTACATGATCATAAAATGCTTGACATATCTAATATACATAGTTCTATTTCACTGATTTTCTTAAACTATATGGCACAGGTTGTATCTGAAAAGGATCAGGAACAATACTGGTCTGTTCCAAATCGACCTTATTGCTACATTCCAGTTAAGAAGTTTTCTGAAGCATTTCGATCGTATCGGGTGGGGAAGAACTTAGTTGAGGAATTAAATGTTCCATTTGACAGGCAATATAATCATCCAGCAGCATTGTCAACTTCTAGATATGGTGTAAAGAGAAGTGAACTTCTTAAGACAAGTTTTAATTGGCAATTGCTACTCATGCAACGGAACTCATTTATCTATGTTTTTAAATTCGTTCAGGTAATGTGACTGTGGGGTCACTTAGAGGTTTCCAGTTTGACCGTTTATCTACAAATGGGTTGATTTGGGTTATGCTTTATCTTTAACATGTCAAATGGATTAAGCTATAAGGTTTAACCAAAACTTCTGAAATGGGTCGAGTGGGTCAAATGGGTTGAAAGTCACCCGCATTACATTTAAATACATTAAAGCTTTTAAATCCCATGAGGGCATTTAGCAACCAACTTTAAATTAGGGACAAAATAGAAATCAACATACGTTATATTACCAATTTATCAACCATGTTATATTTTATTATGGTTGTGGCAATAACTTATCTGCTTAACCTCTGGAAGGTTATATTTTCAAAAATTGCTGACATGGCATCTTCTTTTTGACATTTTAGTGTTCATGAATGTGCCACTTGCCATTTGATGTGAGATTAATAATTTTAATTTAAATTTAAGTTCTAAAAGACATCATTTTTCAAACTTGTAAATAATTTTTTTCACATAAGTATATTTTGCATTTGTGGTAGTCATAAAAAATGCCACGTGATGTCTGTTAACATGAGGTTGATTGCTATATCGGTAATAAGTTGTAAGTTGGTTTCTAATTTGCACCAAATTTGAGTGGTTGATAAATATGGGAAAAAAGTATGAAGTTGTTTCTACTACGTGCAATTTGAGTGTCACATTAAAGTTTAAATTATTATTGTAATAGTCTAATTATATCTAACACATTGATAATAAATAAAAAAGTGCCCTGCCTATTTTGCCACTCATGGAGTTACTATCAAATTAGTGAGCAGAAATTAAAACTAAATCTTGTATCATATTGTGCTTGCTAAGTTTATGATTAAATTTGTATTGATCCTAAATACCAAATGCTGTTTTCCAGCTTCTATTTGTTGCATTCATCACAATGAGTGTTTTCTTCCGAACAACTTTGCATCATAAAACGGTTGATGATGGAGGGCTATATCTCGGGGAACTCTATTTTTCTATGGTTATTCTTCTTTTTAATGGGTTCACAGAAGTCTCAATGTTAGTTGCAAAGCTTCCGGTGATCTACAAGCATAGAGATTTACATTTCTACCCTTGTTGGGTTTATACACTTCCTTCTTGGGTTTTAAGTATCCCAACTTCACTCATTGAGTCTGGTATATGGGTGGCAGTTACATACTATGTTGTTGGACTTGATCCAAATATTATCAGGTACATTTTATACAACAAGTTTCTCAACGTAGGTCAAAATCAGGTGGATTATAAAAGGTTAATTTTTTATTTATACATCTTCAGGTTCTTAAAGCAGTTTCTGCTGTTTTTCTTCCTACACCAAATGTCTATCAGTCTGTTCCGTTTGATGGGATCCTTGGGGCGTAATATGATTGTGGCTAATACTTTTGGATCTTTTGCCATGCTGATTGTTATGGCTCTTGGTGGATATGTAATTTCAAGAGGTAAACTCAGTAATTTTTGTGATTACAATTATTAGTCCTTTCTAACATTCTTTACCCTTTTTACCTTTCTGCCTTGTAACAGATAGTATACCAAGTTGGTGGATTTGGGGTTTCTGGATTTCTCCTTTGATGTATGCTCAAAATGCAGCATCTGTGAATGAATTTCTTGGGCATTCTTGGGATAAAGTAATATCTCTTTAAAAAAAATTTTAGAACTAGTATTATTAGACAGTTCAAAATTTTGAATTGCATGTATATTATTAAAAGAAGTTCTCAATTTCTCATGCAGAGAGGGAACCAATCAACGATGCCACTAGGTGACAGGTTGTTGAAAACACGCAGTATTTTCCCTCAGACTTATTGGTATTGGATTGGTCTTGGTGCCTTGCTTGCATATACAATTTTATTCAACGCCCTTTTCACTTTCTTTTTATCTTATCTTAACCGTAAGCCATCTCTGCTTTCTGTATAATATTTCTTTTTTTTTACGCATTATTCGTTGAGGAGTAAAGATGCCTAACAAAATTCTAATAACTTTCTTCATCTTTTGTAGCCTGGGGAAGGAGCCAAGCTGTTGTTTCAAAAGAAGACCTGAAGGACAAAGATGGAGAAAGGAATGGCGAACCTGTTGTCATTCAACTCAGAGAGTTTTTGGAGCATTCAGGCTCTTTTACTGGTAAGCATTGCCTCATAATAAAGATTAAAGGCTGCTTAATGAGTTATGGGCCTGCTGCTAACCAGCCAAAACGGGCAGTTTTCTACAGTTCGAAACGTGTCGGATTTGATTGACTTGGACCACCTTACTTTTTTTATAAATAACTAATAGTGTATCAAATAGAAATTAAAAATTACACAACATACCAATTTATTTTTACTTTTGTCGAGATATAGATAAACTTTTTCTCTGTATATCAGATTCATCAAAAGATGGATTTTCATCCCTTTTGGGTCATTATATGAACTTTTTTCCGTGTCTAGGTCATTACGTGGCCTTGCTGGACTTTTTTTTTGTCCCTTTTGTGTCAACATTAAATAATTCTACAATGACCAAAATGATTCCAAGTGTACAAAAAGTACAAAGACTCAAATTGGACAAAAGTGTGTAGGTTGGTACTTTATGCAAGAATTCCCATTAATAAGTTATATAATATTATTTAAGAAAGTCATATTTTTGGAATGCTATGCTTTAGGAAGTTTTATACATTAGAAGTACGCTTTAGGCAACTCTCGACATGCTTGACCTTTTTCTAAGTTAATTACCATTTGACTGGTTACAGATTACAATGAACCCAAATTAACCAAATTCTTAAGTAAATTGCTTGAGATTGTCACCTGTACTTCCTATGTGGGTTCTTCCACTCTATAATTCTCTACATATAATCTGATCAATCAGAATTATTATCATCATTTGTCAGGAAAGAATATTTATCAAAGAGGCATGGTTCTACCATTCCAGCCACTTTCCATGGCATTCAGCAATATCAATTATTTTGTTGACGTCCCTCCGGTACGTAACTTGCCATCATCTTTCTCAAATTTTCTTTTTGAAATACTTGGTTAATATCATATGATTATTCAATCAGGAATTGAAGCAAGAAGGAGTTGTAGAAGATAGACTACAGTTATTGGTGAATGTTACTGGAGCATTTAGGCCTGGTGTGCTCACTGCATTAGTTGGAGTAAGTGGTGCTGGTAAGACCACCTTGATGGATGTATTAGCTGGCAGGAAAACTGGTGGAGTAATAGAGGGAGGCATTTATATTTCTGGATATCCAAAGTCACAAGAGACTTTTGCTAGAATTTCTGGTTATTGTGAGCAAAATGATATTCATTCACCTTGTTTGACTGTTCTAGAATCACTTCTGTTCTCTGCTTGGCTTCGTTTACCTTCAGATGTTGACTACAAAACACAAAAGGTATATATTTTTAATAATATTAGATGTGACAATTTCTTATGAATTATACGATATGGGTTTTGTTTTAACTTTAACAAGTCGGATGATAAAATTTAGCTAAAAGGGGAATGTGTCAAAAACTCAGACAAGTTGAAAGTTATATGTGATACAAGGGAAATGCTGTCAGTAACAAAATTTTGGTGTTGTACGCGCCAAAGCGCTGGTGCACAAATGCCTGTGGACTTTATTTTAAATGTTTTAAACTTAACAAAAATAACCTTTTATAAATTTGAAGGTTGTCATATAAAAATTACCTTTTTGGAATTTATTAACTTGAAGGATTTAATCGTGCAAAAACTAAACCGTTTAATTAAAAGCATAATCCAGGGCTTTATCATCTAGTTTTTTAAGAGGGAAAGGATTTAATTATGCAAAAATAAAGTTCGGCTTACAAATTCAACGGAAGTCCATACAATACCTTCACCTATTACCATTTTTGTAATAATGATTAAAGCATTCATTATTCATATGAAATAACTTTTATATGGAAAAAGTTGCTTGTGGATCAAACTGACCCAACCCTATCCAACTTGTACTAAAATGAACACACCTGTTTTAACCCAAACCCGTTACATGACCTGCTCATCTTGCCAGCTCCGATAACTATATGATGGATACTTCATCTTCTTTTGTGAGTATGCCTTGTAAAGCCACTTCATTTTTCTCTATTAGATATTTGTTGAGGAGGTGATGGAACTTGTTGAACTCACACCACTAAAAGGTGCATTGGTTGGCCTGCCTGGTGTTGATGGCTTATCAACCGAGCAAAGAAAAAGGTTGACAATAGCCGTTGAGTTAGTTGCCAACCCATCTATAGTATTTATGGATGAACCCACTTCTGGATTAGATGCAAGATCTGCTGCCATAGTCATGAGGACGGTTAGAAACATTGTAAACACGGGCCGAACAATTGTCTGCACAATACATCAACCCAGCATCGATATCTTTGAGGCCTTTGATGAGGTTGTCCACTTTTTATATTTTTATTAATACATGAAACTTATTTCCCTTCATGATAAAGATGCCATTGTTAAAGCAAACTGACTGATTCTGATATGCAGCTCTTGTTTATGAAGAGAGGAGGACAGCTCATTTATGCTGGTCCACTTGGTCCTAGATCATGCAAACTTGTCGAGTATTTTGAGGTTGGTTTGTTTGTATGATTATTGATATGTGCTTTCCTATTAGGTTTCACTAGAGGTGGAAATTTTGATTCATTTACTTGTGAGTAGGTTGGTTCTGGTTATATTTGTCTCTAACGAATCAGATTGGTCGGATCAAAAGCGGAAAGCTAGAAAAAGTTTATTTTTAATGCATAAATTTTCATACATCATTTTGTCCATGTATCATGAATTCAACTGAGGTATTAATAATTTCATGCTATGTAGGCAATTGAAGGAGTGAGGAAGATAAAATCTGGACAAAATCCTGCAACATGGATGTTAGAGGTTACTTCACAAGCAGAAGAAACCCGATTAGGTGTAGACTTTGCTGAAGTCTATAGGCAGTCCAAATTATTTATGTATGTGCTATTTCTCTTTTTACTATTTCTTGTATTTGAGATGCTAATTATTTATTAAAAAATATCTAATGTATGCTTCCTCAGACGCAATAGAGAATTAATCGAAAGGCTAAAGAAACCAAGAATTGATTCAAAAGAACTGCATTTTCCAACCAAGTACTCACGATCATACATGGATCAGTTTACTACTTGTCTTTGGAAGCAACACCTTTCTTATTGGCGAAACCCACAATACACTGCAGTTCGTTTTTTCTACACCTCTATCATTTCACTCATGCTTGGAACAATATGTTGGAGATTTGGTTCTAAACGGTGTGTATCGAATGCTTAATAACCCATCATCTTTCTAACTTTGATGCTCTAAAGTTTTTGTGGCAAGATGGACTGGTCTGTTAACAAGTCAAACTGGCCAATTTTGTAGGGATCTAAATGGGCCATGTTCTGTTGTCTCGCTATCATCTGTTGTCCATTTCTAAAAATATTTTTACTAAGAATTATTAGGTAAATATGATTACAAAACAATGGCCTTGCAATATTCTATTTTATTCAAAAAAAAAAAATCAAAAACTTTGCATAATAAGACTTGTGAGAATGTAAGCACTTAAAAACCCTTCAGGAGGGTGTAAAGTGTCAACCAGGTTGAGGTAGTTGAAATGGACCAGGGTTGGGTCGAGTCACTACTGTTGAATCTACTCTTTGAATAAGGGTGTATGAATTAAAAATACTTTGGGTAACTTTCAACTTGTTTGACGTATTCCCTTTCAGCTACTTTATTTACCTTGAGATAAAACGCAACCCAAAACCACCCATTCTTAATAAACAAGTCGAATGCCACATCTACAGAAAGCCTTTCTTTAATCCTTATGCATGCATTGTATATTTCTCTCTGGCTGGCTTTTTATTTTTGGTTCTATATTATTAGGGAGAATCAGCAGGATTTGTTTAATGCCATGGGATCCATGTACATAGCCGTACTGTTTATAGGAATTACCAATGCCACAGCTGTCCAACCCGTTGTTTCTGTAGAAAGATTTGTTTCATACAGAGAAAGGGCTGCTGGCATGTATTCAGCTCTACCCTTCGCCTTTGCACAGGTAGGCTTTTATCTTCCAAATAATAGTTACATTAAAGTTGTTATCATTAATGATAATGATTTTAATATACAAATAAGTTTATGATAATGATAAACAATAGAAATTAAAAAATATTATAATGAACCAAAAAGGTTTCATCATCAATTTTTGTACACCTTGGATGGCCACTGTCATAAGTAAAATGACTGGTTTGACCGGTGAAACTTGCAAGTAAAAGAAAGTTAATTTAATTAATAAAAAACGGTGAAAGTTGGTTGGTAAAATCCAACATAAACCCTAATATATATGTTTATTAGCTTTACATTTATATATATATATATATATATATATATATATATGTTGTATGCCTACTGTAATACTTTGCTGAATTTGTTTTTGTTTTCTTTATTTTTTGGTTTGTAGGGCGCAATTGAGTTTCCTTATGTGTTAGCACAAACACTTATTTACAGTACCATCTTTTACTCCTTAGCTGCATTTGAGTGGACCACATGGAAGTTTATATGGTACATATATTTCATGTACTTTACCATGCTGTACTTCACTTTTTATGGAATGATGACAACTGCTGTGACACCCAATCACAATGTAGCTGCTATTATTGCTGCTCCATTTTACATGCTTTGGAATTTGTTCAGTGGTTTTATGATTCCTCATAAGGTAACCTCAAGCTCTCCCTTTAAATAGGTTATCTGTTTATTATGTTTTTTTAAGAGCATATAAGCACCTTTTAAGTGTTTGAATGGAAAAAAATGCTTATGCTGATCTGCTTAATTTAGGTTGTTTCAGATAAGTAGTTTGAGACTGCTTATTTTTTAAACAGTAGTTATGGTAAAATAATACTGATTATTTGCTTCTGGTTATAAGCACAGGCATAAGTTGTTGAAATAAGCAATCCGAACATCCCCAAAGAAACGCTTGCACTCTTTTATCTCTTTACCATCATACAATCATGAAGTGACTTAATTAATTGATTTAAAAATTAGTAAACAACATTCTTAGTTGATCATTTTTTGTATATATCAATTTGAGTTTAAATGGAAACTAAAACTACATTATATGTTGTTAACCCTTGATAATTCCATACCATGTGTGCTAAGAGGTAGAGGTGGCAGTCTGAACTCATTTATATGAAAATAAGTCAATTGTGGTTTTTTTTTTTTTTTTTTTTTTTTTTTTGATAACACGTCAAAATATCTAAAACTGAAACATGTCCTGGGTTGAAAAGGTCAGAGCTAGTGTAATATGTACTCAAGTGTTTGTCCTAAAATGTTTTAAATATAGTTGTAAACCAACATATTATTGAATGCACTCAGCACTCCTGTATATATGTGCGTATGTGTTATAATCTATAATAGTTTATGAATCCATATGACCATATCCCATTTGTACTTTCAATTTTATATCAGCTAGCATGCAGTACAAGTTTCTCCAGTCTTAAGTTTCTAGATTTCATCTTCTTGATTGTTTCATTTAGACCCCTGTACTATATGGAGCTTCTAGGCTCCTAAAACCTTTGTGGTTATCAACGGATATTAATTTATTTATTTTATCATTTACATTGAAGTGTAAAGAGAGTACTACTACTGCCTCAATTTATGAATGATTATTAATTTGCTGTGTATAAAATTTAGTGTATCAATATATCTATGCAAGCGTAATCAAAATGCTATTATAATTCATCTATTTACCTTGTTAAATCATGACTATTTTCCATTTGAGCCGTCTAATTACATTTTCTTTTGCATCCACTTGGCAAATAAAACTAACCCATATCGACCTTTCGCAAAAGATAGTCGAAACTGCAACCAATATTGGCAACATATAAAAATGCATTCGTTTATTTAAAGCAAGTGAATGCACAATGGTGCAATCCATTTTATTTGCACCCTACTGATTTTTCAACTGATGATTATAATCTTGCAGAGAATTCCGATCTGGTGGAGATGGTATTATTGGGCCAACCCAGTAGCATGGACTCTTTACGGGCTATTCGTATCTCAATATGGCAACTTGAATGACCGCGTGATGCTATCAGATGGAGTCACCTCTGTGCCTATAAAAGTATTAGTCAACAATGTGTTTGGTTACAGACATGATTTCCTTGGGGTTGCAGTTTTCATGGTGTTTGGCTTCTGCTTCTTGTTTGCCGTCATTTTCGCCTTTGCTATCAAATCATTCGTCTTCCAGAAGAGATAAAAAGAAAGAAGCTAAACGTGTCGATTTGTATGCAGTATGTTCCTTCTAGCAATTAAAACACTATAGGAAACATTTTAAATTTGTGTAATTAGTTATATATATAGAATGTTGTAGAGGACATGTTTAGATTTATTCTTTTTACGGGTTGAATAAACGTGACTAATGTCGTATTTGCAGTAAATTTGTGACTTGAAAATTCATTAGTTTTTAGTACTTATATGTGCAAAAAATTCCAGTATAATATGTGTTTTAAAACCCAAGCATGACCATCATTCATGTAAATGACTATAACCCAGATACACTTAGAATCGTGTATTAGTTATATATAACCCAAGCATGACCGTTATTCGTTGATCTAAACATTGACCATGTGACAATCCTTTTTCATCACCATCAAACATTAAGAGATAATTAGCAAAGGGGCACATCAAACAACCCGGCTAGGCCCAATTTCACAAATACTAAAAAAAAACATAAACATTTTTTAACCCGAACTTCACCTCTGAATAATATGATTATATGGATTACAACCATTCTATGGATTGTCAATTACCTCATGTCACCTCATACTATACAACTATCCAACTTTGATGATAACATCGGTTTGGCATATAGTACTGCTCCACTACTCAAGACCACCTTGTAAAGATCTACGATTGAGTGTAAGTAGTTTTATAATATACGGTAAAACCCCTATAAATAGCTTTTCGACGATAACACTAAAAATTTAACTACTCCAAAATATCAAATACTAAAATCTAAACTACTTCCAAAGCTTAAGGATATTATCATTGTGACCGGCTGATGCTATCGTACCAGAACTTGATACCACAAGTGCAGAAACAGGTTCTTCAACAGCCATCATCATCTTGTTCTCTGTCATGTTCCATAACTCCATACTCTAAATCATTAACAAAATCATATATGATTAGGATTTAGGAATGAGAAGTATAGTAACCGATAGTTTATAGTGCTAAAATGGTAATTATTTACTACTAGGACGCTCTCAATTGGTTAAAAACAACTCTTTAAATTCAACATCAATTAGCTTAGACCATTCCACATCGAATATGCAAAAACAAACAAAAAGTCAACCAAAAAGAAAACATGTGAAATGAGTCGACCGAGTGGATAGTTGATCAAAGTTTATATTAATATTGGTATTATATAGTTTTCAGTCACAAATAAGACATTAATTATTTATAGGATGTAATCTTTTTAAAGGTGTGATCGTTGTACCTGATGACAGCCAATTACGAGTAAAGAAGGATAACACGGATGAAAAATTCCACAACGAAATCTTTTTCCAGGAACACTTAATTCATGAATGCAGTTTGCTTTTCCACCCAAATCCATTCTCCACACTTTTATCAAATCCTCACTTACTGATATCAGATGCTCACCAGAAGAATCCCAGCATAAAGACTGAACATTTGATCCATGACCCTGCATTACCCGCAAAAAGTAAGAATTATAATAAAACTTATTGCTTAATTTACCAAACATTACAAGAACCATGGAGAGTAAGACACGACTGACTCTATAAGACATTCCTTTTGACTCCTGTTTTCATATATACAGTTTTGGAAAAGAACTATATTGGAATGTACACTTTTGGTAATTCTTACATATGTATCCTAATATCTCGGAATACACCTGTATCCTACAAGGATATAGTTTTTATAATCATACTTTACACACTAATCATTTAAAAATATAATTAACTGGAAAACGGACCAAACGTGTTTCAGGTCAACCCAAGCGACCAATACACAGAATACCCTTTTGAACTTTACCCCCTGCTCACTACTCAGCCAACCCGACTGCACATTTTGCCACTGGTCGATTTGGGCTATGTTCTATAGCTAATGAATCAAATGGGGAATATAAAAATTTAGCTAAAGAGAAATGGACCACATATTTAATGAAATATAAGACCACTTGGTTCAAAATTTTGGATAAAATCTACTACAAGAATTTAGTTTATTCTAACCACATATTTAGCACACTAAGCATTTGAAAAGCATTTCATTTGAAAAGGTGGACAAATGGTGTTATGGCTCAATCCAACCCGACCCACACTAAAATTACAAACTTTCCATTATATTCCTTGACCTATTACTCAATCCACCTGTTTAGTCAACCTCTAAGCACACATATCCTTGCAACACAGTTTATTACCCACTTATGAGTTTGTTGGTTTGGGGCATGTTTTTAATCTCTAATGAGTCAAATGGGTAATATTAAAGATTTATCTACAAAAGATACGGGTTTAGAGCGTATTTTTAGTGAACACAACCTCCTAAATCAATTAAATAACTACTTCAAAATCTTAATTTCTTGTAATCATATTTAACACATTAGCTATTGGAAAAAAAATGTGTTACGGGTCAATTGGCCATACCCATACAAAAGTGACTTGCTCACGCATATCCTTGCAAGGCGTTTTAAAACCCATTTTTTTATCAAACAATAGGGAGTAAAAGGGTGAAATAACTAATAACCCACCTTTAAGCTATGCCTAAGGGCGTGAGGATTCTCCCAATCCACTAAAGATACTGACTTTCCAACAACATATGCAAGATGTTTCCCAACACCAGATTGAAATCTAACCAGATTTGCACCACCCTGAGAAAAAAAGTTAATAAACATATTAAATGATAAAAGATTAAAAACAAACACCAAATGTGATTAGTAACTTTTTTTTTCAAACCTTGCTCACTCTAACACAACCAGCATTCTTGATGGTCCAATAACGAATCTCAGTCTCATCACAAGAGCAAACCATGTCCTCTTTTTTAGGGTGAAAATCAAGTGACATAATTGATGCAGTGTGCCCTGTGAATGTCTTAAGTGAACAGCCCGGCTGCATATCATAATTCATCAATATAATCAATGTAATATATGTCATGAGTCCAGATTACAAAGAATACTAAAACACACTACTATCATCACACAACTAAAAAAGTGACTTGTTAGCCGTTTAAAAATGAACAAAAAAGCGTTTGCAGGTCAACCTAAAGTGGCACAAACTCATACTAAAAACTGACTTGCTAGCCGTTTAAACGTGAGTCTGTTTTAACTCATTACCTAACACACACAGGTATTGCTACTTATCAACAAATGAGATATTATAGCTTTTAATAAGTTCTGCTATGACAAACTCACATGTTCACATTCAAGTAAAGAGGTTTTCCAGAAGGGGAGAAAAAACTTAATTTTGATTTTTGTTTGTAAGCAAAAATTGCAATATTTCAAGCTAAAATTATCTATTTGTCCATAGCCACCATTAGAACTTATTGCAAGATTCCCCTATTTCACCATTACTGAACGGCTTTTTAGACATTTAAGCAATACTCAAGTGGATTTCTAATGCATAAAGAACTCCTAAATAGTTTATCCATAAAAAAGATTCTTGTTGAAATAATAAAACCGTGTAACCACATTTGTCACACTAATGATAGAAGCTCCTAAATCATCTTATCCATAAAAAAGATCTTACTGAAATAAAAAACCATGTAATCACATTTGGCACACTACTTGTTTATAAAGAAGTGCAAAACATGAGACAAAAAGTGGTTTGCATCAACCCAGCTTGATCTGAATCAATCTGTCTGGAGCCACTTAAAAATTACCTGTTCCGACCATTACTGAAACAGCAAAACTATGAATATATTTGGCACACTAACTTATCTATTAAAACAAACAAAATTTTTTGCGGTCAACCCTACCCAATCCAGCCCATACAAAAAATTATCCCTTTTGAGTCAACCCTGGTTCAAATGGTTACCAACCCAGCACAACCACCATTCTTCCACCTCTGCAGAAGGAAAAGAAAAAGAGCAACTGTCATACATTTTCAAGATCCCAAATTTTGATGCTTCTGTCTTGAGAAGAAGTTGCAAGGAGTAGCATAGAGGGACTGAAACGAATATCAGTTATTGCTTGTGAATGTTCATCAAGTGTAGCTTTGGTTTCAAAGGAATTTGTGCACCATAATCTTGCCTGCATCACAATATTGTTAAGAAACCATAAATTTTTACCCTATAATTTTATTTTATTATTTCAAACAAAATAGAGTCATGGTAACAGACCTTTTTGTCTTTCCCGCCAACTGCAACCAGCTTTCCATTGGATGAGATGTCACAACAATTGACACTAGTTGCAAGAACACTTCCAATTTCCAAAAATGTGAAACCTTTTTTACGAAAGAAATGTAAATTAGTCATTTATTTTTTGATTATTACGTTTCTTTGGGACCCAAAATCACATGTTAATTATCCAATGATACCCAGAAAAATAGAATGTTAAATGACCTAGATAAATAGGACCTGAATCACTATTTACATACCATTAGAGGCGTCCACATCAGCTTCTTTCCCCTTGCGAGATAATAAGGAATTATCGCTACCATCCAAAGCTCCATAATTTATAAAATCATCAATATTAATCTGCAAAATAATTTAATAATATAAACCAACTCTAAAATGTAGTCCTTCCATCCCAAAATAATTATCCATGAACAGAATACTTAATTTATGATATGTATAATTAATGCAATTTTTAGTTAGTAGAATGCAAAATTTACCCTTGCATTCATATAAGAACAAGTAAGAGTAAATGGGAAAACTAATAGATTATAGCTATCCTTTTCTGGAAGTAGCCAATTCATTAGGAAGAACTAAAATAGTAATGTGGACAATATTTTGGAACAGAGGGACTACTAGATATATACTTATATTATAAAAAAGTACTACTCTATTCGAATAATAGAAGCTAAAGTATTTCTTTCTTTGGAAAGTACTTATGTAAAAGTACCTATTTGTCTAATAACATTAAATACAAACAAAATGCTACTAATTTTGATCACAAGATCAAATGATTTTGACTTTATTAAATGGTATTTTAATGTTTTAATGTTGCATTTTTCATGAGATATCATAAGTACCATTACATGGAAAATATTTTTTTAAAATTACAAGGTGAACTAAAATCACCTTATCATTATGTGGAGAATGAGGCAGTGATGCTTCTGCTAAATTTGAGAACCCTCCAATAACATTTGTAGTTCCTGGTGTATTAGCAACGCTTGAAGTTATTAAAGACAGCTTTCTCTTTTTTTCCATAGGAGGATGAAGTTGGCCGTCAGTTTGAATTTGTTCCCTTTCATTTGGAGGCTGTTTTTGACCCTTGATTTGACCTTGATAGGATAGTGAGGGCGGGTGTACTGCACCCTGTTGCTGAAGAATTCGAGCCTGAATTTCATCCTGTCCCCATTGATCTCAATAAGTTAATCACACCACGAATATTATCATATGTGTCACACTGTGAGTTTTGAATGTGGTTATACAATATTGAAAATTAGATTCAAATAATTAGTTGTAACAAAACGAGCTGCAAAAAGTAGTGTTTGAATGTGCTTTTGTGGTTTGAAGTTTTAACAATCAGATCAGTGTCTGGATCTGATTATTTAGAAATCAATATATAAAATGAACATTGATTTCCAAAACTGACCAACTGATCCCTAGACATCCAAATAATCAATTTTGTTTATCTAAACATTAAATCAATTATAACCAGATAATCATTTCCAAAATGCAAATCCAAACACCCCCTAATTTCTGCGTAAGCTTAAGCTTACCGTCAATGGCCACCCCTTTAAAGGCAAATTATTTAACACTCCAGTTGCTGCTGAAACATACAAGAAGAAAAAGTAAGTGGTTAAACAAGGATTATGACTGGATCAATTAAATCAAAACACACAATGATCTAATATTCTAATATAAAGAGATCTAGTTTTAATCCATGATCAAACATATAGAGCCCAATTGGCATAACACTCACATAAAAGAGGCCAACACATAGTGAAACAAAAGCTGATTCATGAGTCAACTTATGAAATTAAATGAATCATTTTCAATTATTTAAAGCTCAATTTACATTCTTGAAAGTATCAAAGCTTCCCATGTCTTTTACATTAAGAATGAAACCCCACGTAGGCAAAAATGGTTTGCATCCCTCATTTTACATTCTTGTAAACTACTAGTGTTAAAAAATAACACATATTTACAAGCATTGCAAATATATGAGTATTAGGGTTATCTTCAAAAATACCATGAGCTCCACTCAGTAAACCCTCAGACCCTTGAGCACCTTGATTGATCAAGGAAGTCATCATACTATTTATGTCCTGTCCCACCAGAAAAATGTTAGAAAATATAGTAATATGACACAGTATTAAGTTTAGGGTGTTTGGAACTTTGTAAGGTAAAAACTGAAAGATACACAAAAGTGTAGGTACCAAAGATTGCTTCTGATGTTCAATTGGCTGGTGATTGATTGAATTAATGTGATTGATAAGCATGGCCACATTGTCCCCATACAATTGCTGTATATAAATAAAAAATATATTCATTTGATAAGTGCACTATAAGCAAACTCCTAAACATTTAAATCCCATTTCCTACCTTTGGAGCTGCTTGCCTCGTTGGGGTTGACGCCTCGGCAACCCAAGTGTTCTTTCCAGTAACAACATTATTGACATTTCGACTCTGATGTTGACTTCCTTGCTGTTGTCGCCGCTGCTGTTGTAGTCTAAAATTCTGTCATTTTAACAGTAGGTAAGTTGGCATTCATATAAGAAAGTAAGAAACCACTCTTCAAACTAATAACATTAATCAGAAATCAAAAGAATCAACCATTTGATCCCGTTTGTGTTTTGACTTTCCAAGTCAGACATCATTTTTTAAATATCAAAATTGACATGGACTTGTATAGATATACAGACCGAAACTTGCAAATTAATCATTGCAATAAACTCAAGAATTTAAGCTTGTTAACTTATACATTCCCAAAGATTTAGAAGAACATAAGCCTGAAGTTTTGACTCATCACATTTGACAATTTGACATCTGAATACAAATGCAAATGAACAAGTATGCCATTGTGTAACCTCACCTCACTGCTAGGTTCCATAAAGCCTTGGTGGTGTCTGTACCTAGATATGAAGATATCCCAGAATACAGTCCACCATTCGAAAAGGAAACCACGTGGAGCATCGATTGCTACAGTGTCAAACATCGAAAAACAATATGAAATTTACATCCTTTGAATAAAGATAACAATAAAAGAACAAATAAACTTTATTTATAAGTTATTATCTTCATCTACCACGATAGTTAACGGGAACTTTTGCTTCATCTCCGAATACTTTTCTTGAAGCGTTAAGTTTCCTCTTTGTTAAATAATCAAGAATATAAACATCCAACCTGTTGTAAATAAATTGAGAAAAACTCAAAACTAACAGTGTTCATAAACATTAGAATGAACATAACGTCAAGTAAATTTACATTAATATCAATAAGTATTTTTCTTACAACTCCCTTCTTGCTTAAGATAATCATAATCATAATCATTTTTTTAACCACACACTTGGATTAGATAATCAAAACCGATTGTTGTGGCTTCACACTAATCACTGACTACAAGTTAAACACCTAAAACATCAACAAAATAAAGGGTAACTTTGCATTTAACGTGGGGTTGTTAAAATCGGTGATTCTATATACATACATACACAAATACACACATATCTTACACACAGTCGATTATCAATGTTGGTCTAATAAACCCCAAGAAACCCTCAATTAACCACCAACAGTTAAAACAGAACCATACATTAACAAAACAAAAAGGCTAATTCAAGAAACATATCAAGAATCGTTGAAACACAATCACAATGCAAAAGGGAAAACCTTGATTCGATCGATTTAGAGTTTTAAACCCATGAAAAACAGATTAAAATGAGCAAGAAAACACCCAATATTCATCAAAGAAAAGGGGAATGCTTACATTGCATCACTATCCATGATGGATTGATGGTGTGATGATTGAGACATGATCGTAAAACCCTTGAAAAACAAAGCAGAATACGATGAAATGTGCGATGAAAAGAAATGGAGTGATTCTAATGAGAATGTTTTTATTTGTGAAAATAAAAAAATGCTTCTTTTTGACTTAGAAAGTGTACGGACTGCCTTCTACAAGAAGTTCCAAAGGCGGTTAAATAGATAGTGCCCCCTTTTCCTCCCTTTGTTTAGCTTTTTTGACCCTTTATATTTGTAGTTTTATGTTTGTTTTAGATTTGTTCTTGTAAATTTCAGTAAAAGTTCTAACAAATAATAATATGTAATATGAGGTAAATATGCTTTTTTAAATGATAAAAATATACATTTATTTAATTGTATTCTTAATTCTACATCATTATTTTACTAGAGACTCGAACTTCTAATCTTATATGATAGGACATCATTATATACATATCAGGTATTGGTAAGCTACAAACTTTTTGATTCTTAAGTCTATACTATTTAATATATGAGTAATCAAAGTTGTCATGTGATATTTTTCAAAGAATTCTTAGATTACTTTTATTGTCTAAAAATATATTAACATCATTGAGCGGTTAAGTTAATTTTTCTCTCTTTCAAAAAGTTAATATAATTAATTATAACGCCATACTCTCTCTTTTCTTTTATCTTGAACTTTCTAAATTTAAAACTTTTTAAAATAAATTAAAAACTAGATATTTATATCTTTCTATTTTAATAGAATGGTAAATAAGAGTGCCAGGTGTCAGCATTATATTCATTCTCATCAAACTTTTTTTCCGATTCGCTCTCGTATTAAATAACTACATTAATTACTAATAATATTATTTATTTATTTTTACATTATAATTAGTTTTTAAATAATTTATGAAAGAGATGTTTTTATTAATGTTATTTTTATAGAAACAGTTTTTTATAAAAATATTTTTTTCTAAAAAATGAACTATTTTTATGTAATATTATAAAATTGATTTTTTAAAGTAATTTTTTTATAAAACAATAATTAACATAGGAAGTTATTGTAAGGAAATTTTTAAAAATGAAAATTTTTTAAAACGTTATTTTGAAACAAAATTCTTTATCTTTGAAATAGACAAACAAATTTAAAAAGTTCATATTATTGTTTTATCATCTATAGTTATTAATCATACGTAATTCCAATCATATCATGTCTTAGTATATCGTTTTATAATTAATAATTTTTATTCTGTTTAATATTTTGTTTATTCAACCCGTGTAATAATACACGGGGTTTACTAAAACTAGTAATATAATAAAAGAAGTTTTCTTTTGCCACTTGTCATTCTTTTAAACCAACTTTTTAACACTTATCATTCATTTAAACACCTTCACTTCATTTTATCTTCAAAAGGGGATTATAGTAATTTAAACATTAAAACTAATGTCTCTCTCTCATCTAGATTTTATAAAATCAATCTATGTTTTTAAAAATAAACTTTATTAAAAAAATAAAAAATCATATCTTTTTATTAAAATAGAAATAATAAAAAATAAAATTTTATATAATATAAATTTTTCTAAAACACTAAACCTTTTTGAAACATAATATTTTAAATTGGTTCTTTTTAAAAAAAAAAAAGTATTTAAATAAACAAGATAAGAATAATTAGATAAGAGAGTTAAAAAATAGTATAATTATTTTATTTCTTGAACTATTACGCATATAATTTGAATCATATCTTATATTAAATATTGTACTATAATTCGTTTAATAAATGGGTTTCTAGCTTATTTATTTATCTATATATATCTATCTATCTATAACAAAGAAAATCTAAAATAAGGACTTGACATAATTATAATTTTATCATACTAACTTTCTTATTTTTCTTTATTATTATTAATAATATTGAATATTAATAATATTAATCATATCATTTTTATATTAAAAATTATATAATTTAATAAATTAAAACCTATTTTTTTTATTAAAAACACTTTTTAAAAACAAAAGTTTTATAAAATATAAAATACAACAATTTTTTTAAAAATAAATTCATTTTTTTAATATAAAATATTTAAAACTAATATTTTTTTTATAAAATAAAGGTTTAAAAAAATATATTATTGTTTATTTACTTAAAATAGCCATTTATATGCAATTATAATCATATTTTATCTTTGAGCATAGTTTTATAATTCGTAAATTTTTATTATTAATTATTTAGTATTTTATTTATTCAACCCGTGTAGATACTAACCTAGTTATAATAATAAAACACATTTTAAAATTTAAAAACAACCGAGTTTTTTTGATATATATATATATATATATATATATATATATATTGTAAAAGTGAGTACGTCGTTAAATAATTTTATTATAATAGACATCTTAGTTATATAGCTATATTCTAGAGGAAAAAAAGTTAAAAATATTAAATATAATATTTAATAAGTTTTTTTATGGCTGCATAATTTTCATATAGTGGTGACTTTAGTGATATTAAAAGAAGCTTAATTATTAGGAAAATGTTTAAAAAAAGTTTTTTTTTAAATTAAAAAATTTAAAAAGTAATCTCAACCATCAATAATCTTAATCAATAGTTGAGATCAAATTGTAAGAAAAAATTTGTTAGAGAGAGAGATTTTAAAAATAGTAATTTTGTTGACTTTTTTGTGAATTTCTCCATTTTTTTAAATATTAATAACTTTTATATACGATATTATATTTTTATAAAAATTACAGTATAAAAACAAATGTTTTTTATCTTTAAAACGAGTACAGTATTGTTATTTTTCTTAGGCTTTTTAGATTAAATATTTTTTTTACTATAAACCTACCCTAATTATTATTACTTGTTGACTTTTTTTAACAATAATTTTTTACCATCTAATTTCATCTAACCTTACACCTATAAAAAATTTAAACTCATATTATTTTTGTAAGATATAAACATCATACTACTAAACCATTATGTATGAATAGTTGTTGATTTATTACATTTAATTTTAAAGTATTCATGAGATAGAATATATATCATCTTCAAGGTTATATTTATCAGCCTATAATCTTGACTCACATAGTCACATGGAAGCTAAGTTATGATATGTTTTTTGGGGCACACAAGTGTCACTAGTACAACTCCATTATTGCCAATGACAAGTAATGTGCAGCTCTATCAATGCATCAGTGAAAGTGGAATGGTCATGTGCTATAAAGACTTGTGATTTCTAGCTTTATTGAGAAAAGTAGTCCTTAAAGAAAAATAATTATACATTTTGAGAATTTTAGTTAAAAAATATTTTAATAAATAATTGACATGAAATAATATGTTTATTAAATCTGTACGTATTTTTTCTATTACACTAGCAAACACTTTTTTCTGAATCTTTCTACTCTAATAAAATAATAACTATGATGGACACATAGCACCACCACATTTCACCTCACCAAATTTTTACCGCTTTTCTTTCCTATTAATATCACATTAATTACAAACAATAAATTAAGAAATATATCTTTTTATTAATATTACTAGGTTAGTCCCCGTGTTATACACGGATTGAATAAATAAAATATTAAATAATTATTAATAAAAATTTATGTATTATAAAATCATGCTTGAATATAAAATATAATTATAATTACATATAAAATCATGCTTGAATATAAAACTTTTTGTTGTATTCTGTATTGTATAAATATTTTGTTTTTACAAAGTATGCTTTTAATAAAAAAATAGATTTTTAATTTATTAAATTATGTATTTTTTTAATTTGAAAATGGTATGAGTAATATTATTAGTATTCAATGTTATTATTAACAATATAGAGAAATTAGAAAGCAAGTATAATGAGGTTTAGAATTGTTTTACGCTTATTTTAGTTTTTTATAGATAGATAGATATGCTAAAAACCCATTAAATAAACGGATTAAATTTTAATGTAAAATATATATGTAAAGTAAACACGAATAGTTACAGTATAATATTTTAATATAAAATATAATTAAAATTATATATATGTAATAGTTCAAGAAATAAAACAATTAGACCATTTTTAACTCTCTTATCTAAATAGTTTCGTTTTTAAACATTTGTTTTAAGTTTTTTTATATAAAAAATATTTTTTTATAAATCTATTTTTAAACTCTGGTTTGTAATAATTCTGGTTGTTTTAATAAGACTGTTTTAAAATATTTCACCTATGTATAATTTTTTTCAAAAATAAAATGATTTAAAATATTTTATTTAAAAAATGTTTAGTGTTTTAGAAAATTTCATTTTATATAAAACTTTAATTTGTTTTTATTTAGATTTTAATTAAAATATGAAAAGATAGTTTGATTTTAAAAAAATTTAGATAAGAGAGAGAAATATAGTAATTAATAAAATTCATTTTTAATAAGAGAAAAAAATTTGTATGATTAATTAAATTATTATAATACTATTTTGGAGGGAAAATTAATGTGTGCATGTCTATAAAAATAACAAGTGGCAAAAAAGTGGCTTAAGAGAAGGACAGGTGGCAAAAAAACCTTGTTTTATTAGATGTTATAGATTTTTAAAGAAATAAATATTTATAAATTAAAAAACTTTTAAAACATCAAACTTTTTTAAAAATTTTAAATATTCTAACATTGATGTTTTAGATAAAATTTTTATAAACAAAAATTAATTAAAATTATGAGTTATAACAAAAATTTTTTAAAAATTATATTTTTTTTAAAATGTTTGTTTTAAAACAAAGTTTTTAATTTTTTTTAAATAAAAAAAAGTTTAAAAACAAAAGATTAAAAAATTTAAATCATATTTTATTATTTATAGTACTTACTTATAAATAATTTTAATCATATTTTATCTTAATATATTATTTTATAACTATTAAAATTTTATTATATTTAATTATTTATTTATTTAACACGTGTAATACCCGCTAGGTGTGAATATTGTATCAATGATCGTATGAGAGGGCCCACCATTACCAGTTTGCCTCCCTTTGAAATTGCGGATGAGCAGCCAACTCAACGACCTCCCCCAATGCGTAGTTTCAAATTCAAACGCTAGGTGGCTTTCATTTCTCAGCTCTAACTCATAATTACTCTTAAAACTAAAAAGAGAATAGGGTACAAATATTGTAAGATGTTCAAATGCATGGGTATATTTTTTTATAAAAATCAATAAATCAAATCTTTACATTTGATTTATTAATTACAATTAATGACTTATATTTTTTTACTTTTTGTACATATGGTCCCACAAAAATACAGACTTTTAATTTTTTATTCAAAAAAGTATGAGTCATTGATTTAAATATGTTAAATATGAAGCTTTGATTTATTGGGGATTTTATAATTTTTTTATTCAAAAAAGCATGAGTCATTGATCTAAATATGTTAAATATGAAGCTTTGATTTATTGGGGTTTTTACAAATTTTTTTTTTGTTTTCATTTGAACCCGACCCATGTTATATAACAACAGCACATCTTGTAGTTTAGATTGTATGTAATAGTGTGTATATAATAGGGAGAATTTCATATATATCCCTATAATTTTTTAAAATATCATATATATCCAATTAAATTCTAAAATATCATATGTATCCTTTTTCTTAAAATATTAATTCTTGAACAATTATACCCTTTCCAATAAACAAAACCATTCACAACAACTTACATCCCACAAAACATTTTGGGATTCCCATCTAAACATATCATGAGTAATTTAATAACCATGGGTGAGCATTTACAGAAGTTCTTATATAGTCGTCTGTTTACGTCCAATTTTAGATGAACAAAATAAAACACTATTATTTTATGATGCCCTCTTATTGTTCTCAAAACTATTAGTGTTGCATGTAAATTATGCACTTAAGACTGAAGAAAGTATTGATGAAAACAAAGTAATTTTCAGATGTTACTAGAGAAGTGTTTAAAAAATATACCGGACAAAATCATTTTAGAGTCAATCAATGGTAATTTAAACACAAACCAATTCTTCACTACAAGTTCCTTGACAATTTCAAAAAAGGGTAAGTGTTATCCAAAATTAATATCCAATGGAAATCACCGATGGCTCGATGACGGTTCAGTCATAATCCAGAAAAAAATACCTCTATAGAGTTACAATAGCCATATGGGTAAAATAGTCATATTCATAATAATTACTCTATAATTAAAAGAGAGGAAATGAATAGTAAGGTACAACTTCTGTTGTGTACTGTACAAGTTCGAATACCTGTTTACTTGGTGCCCTTCCCTTTTAAGTATGTCTACCATTTCTACTTTTTCCTTCTACAATCTTGATGCATTGTAGTTTGAAAGCTCTTTAGAGGAATCAATCTTATTATTATTATTTTCATTTGTTCATGTGATTGATGGCTTTACGATGCTCGATGTTTGAGTTTTGGATTTAAATGCAATGGGATATTGTGAAATTTTGAAATTTCTTTCATTTGATGGTTTCTGAAGGTAAAATTTGTGATAATATGTTATTGACTTTTGAAGGTCAAACTTCTATTTGCTAAAGTTGGAATTATACCATGTTATTTTACAAATTTAATACTGTTTTTTCCTTTATTCATAGCAAATATTGTTGTCTTTTGATGTGATAATTGAGTATAATGAAGAAAGTTAAGCATAATCAAATCAATTTTGATACCTTAAACAGTTCATCTTTGACTTTCCAAGATCGATCACAGGCAGCAGCTTTACACAACAGTGGGATTAATGACTTAATGTTATAGACATATTTGCTCTTCAGAGAATCTATTGGATTAAATTGGTCTATTGAAGTGTAATTGTGTATCCTCACAACATTTTGTGGTTTTGTTTTGTGAAAATTGCATATTTTTATACTGTGATATGTGCTACAAAATTGAGACTTGTAAACTTATTTTTGTGTGCAGATCAACTTCCGGTTAAAACCAACCTCTTATATAGAAACATGGTCGAGGAATCATCGGCTTCCCGACATAACATTGCCAGTTGCCCATTTTTGCATAACATTTTTACCCAACTAATTTCTCCTTTTCTTCATCAGTGTCTATCCTAATGCCGGTAGGTTATACCTTCGCCATTATGTTTTTCATTCTTTTTTTTTTTTTTTTTTTTTATTATTACTTTTGCAAGTATATTTGTATCCCAATGACATTTGTATCAGAATGACAGAGTTAAAAGTTTTGGCTTTGGTTGTTTGCAATCCAATTTTGTTAAATGTTTGACACAACAAAAGGAATCCTCGCGGCAACACGCGGGTGAATAAAAACTAGTTTGTAATTAAATAGGAAAATATGATATTTTAACTAGTTTGTATGGATATATATGATATTTTAAATTTAGGTTGGATATATATGATATTTTAAAAGTTTACAAGCACATATATGAAAATTTTCCTATATAATAATATGGTCATGATCATTACAAATTAATCATCTCAAATTAGCAATGTCGTCTCCGTCATCCATCTTCATCTTCATCTTCATTTTCATCCTCCACACCGGCGCACCCGCGTACGCGGATACGCTCTTCTCCGTGGAGAAACAAGGCCTCCTCACCTTCATCAACACCATAGCTTACACTCGTGTTCTAAACAGCTGGAACGAGTCCCAACCCGCGTGTTCGTGGCGAGGCGTCGGTTGCGACCCCACCAACACCACCGTCCTCTACCTCCGGCTACCCGCAGACGGACTCACCGGAGTAATACCACCCGAATCCATCGGAAAACTAACCAGCCTCCGTGTCCTCTCCCTCCACCACAACCAGCTCTCCGGCGTCATCCCCTCCGATTTCGCCCGTCTCAAATACCTCATCACACTCTACTTAAACAACAACAACTTCTCCGGCCACTCCCTACATAAACGCCGATCATCTAACAAACTTCAACGTCTCCAATAACAAACTAAACGGTAGTATTCCGTATTCGCTCTCTCGGTTTCCGACGTCTGCGTTCTCTGGCAACAGTTACCTTTGCGGTAGTCCGTTGCCTCCGTGCAATAGTTCGTATCCTTTGCGGTAGTCCGTTGCCTCCGTGCAATAGTTCGTATCCGTCTGGTGCACTCTGGGGAGAGAGAGAATGCCGAAGATGGGACGACGCGAAACCACGGGTATTTTGTCTGGATCGGGGCTGTTGCTGCTGATTGTGGTGTGTTGTGTGGGGAAGAAGATGTATCAGCGGATGAAGCCACCGTTGAAGGGGTTGGAGATGGAGAGGAGGTGCAAGCTTGTGTTGTTCCATGGTGGCTTTGATTTGGAGGATTTGTTGACCACCACTATTAAGCTTTTGGGCCATGGGAGTGTCGGGACCTCCTACAAACAGGTTTTATTTATTTTAGAACAGCTAACTTACACATACTTACTTTAATTTTTTATTATAACTAACTCATCTAATATTCGTATAAACCAATGTGACGCTCATCTTATTTATTGACTGGTCGGACTGGTTGGATCTCCGAATCCTAGTCCTCTGAGTCACAAAACAATGGTATGAACTAGTTTGTTTTTTTTCTCCTTTTTTTTTCAAGCTAAATTACGAAGCTCTAGTTTTACTCTAACCCTTGTCGACAACTTGTTTTTTTTAAACAACTCGCTCTAATTATACTCTAACTCTTGACTATAAATAGCAAGGTTTTTTCTAGAACTATATAACTTACACACACTCTAGTTTTATTCTTTTATTCTTACTCTAGGGTATTTTTTTAGAAATGTTAACTCGCATGCCTTTTAATTCTGCTCGAACGCTTGTTGGTTAAATAGGAGCTTGTGGGAAAGAATACGACAGTGGTTGTGAAAATATTGAAAGATGTGGTGGTGACAGAGGACGAATTCAGAACAACAATGGAGGCTTTGGGGAAGATGAAGAACAAACATGTGGTTCCATTGAGAGCATTCTATAACTACTCCAACGATGAGAAATTGCTTGTTTATGATTACATGCATGCTGGTAGCTTATCCGCCAATCTCCATGGTAATTTCTTCATCTCTATTTATTATTGAATACTAAAATATTACGAGAATTAAAATATATAAATTTTGATTATTAATTCTTTTATCAGTTGTTCATCTTTTTTAAAGGCAAATTGGATTTTAATAATTTGTACTATTACTCATTGGTCGATAATAATCCATACTTATAATTTGGATGATGACATTCCTAATATTTTACTTTTATTATTAATGATAATCATAGTAGTACAATTATCATAGATTCACACTAGTTTTACATTTATTTTCCGACCGATTATGCTTATATGTTATTTCTTTTTTTTCATAATCACTATTGTGAGTAAAATCGAGCACAAATCAAGCGTAAATATTTGATGATTATCTTATTAATACTGTTATTGGTAAAAAAATATAAATTTAAATTGTTACCGGGCAAATTAATAGTATAGTTAATTAACAGCCTGTGCGTAATAATTTGGATTCGTAAAATCTAACTTGCCTTTTTTTTTAATTGTATGCTTCTTACATGAGTAAGTTGTGCCGTTATGAAAATCAAGCTAGTTTGCTCATATCTATTAATCTATTAATCTATTAATCTATTTCTATTAATACTAATAAAAGAATATTTTTTGGTGACACATGACACAATTATAAAGATTCTAAAGCTTATTTTGTCGCTTCTCTCTCCTAAATTAATTTGCATTAATTACTAAAAATTTATTTAATTCATTTAAGATTAAAAACATTTTTCATAATTAAAAAAGAGATCATTCTATAAAGGAAAAACTTCATAGAATGGTAAACAACTTTTACAGTGTTCTAATTATGTCACTCATATTTTTATTTGTTCCAATTAGGGTCACTAAAATTTTAAAGTGTTTCAATTAGTTCATCAATATTTTTATATTTGTTCCAATCAGTTATTATAGTTTTAAAATATTCCAATTTAATCACTCATATTTTATAATTTTTTAAATAATTCACAAAAATTTAAAATTTTATAGTTTTTTTTTTAATCACTCATATTTTATAATTTTTAAATAATTCACAAAAATTTTAAAATAATTTAGTTTTTTTATAAATATTGTTAATTTTTTAAATATTTCAAAATTTTTAAAACGTTTGCAAATTATGAATGACTTAATTAGAATAATTTTGAAAATTTCATGATCTAATTGGGAAATTTTTTTTTTACTCCGATCAACTTCACCGCCACCATTCCTTTGCCTGAAATGCACTATCACCATGGAATCCATCTAATTCGCTGAACAAGTTTGAAGATCTGAAGATAATGGAGTTGTAGGTTGTCATGACGTACATGAGATTTTCGTGAGAGTTTTTATATTAGTTGTTGAGGTCACTAGGAGATGGTTATAAGATAGAGAAGGTGGCCAATTAAGGGTCATTTTGCATGCCATGTCAGGAAGTTGCAGGTCGCCGGAATTTAGGAGGAATGTTTGTTTGGTCACCGGAAAAGGAAAGTTGCCGGAGGAAGTTGCGACAATGTGGCGAAAGAAAGTGATGGTTGGCGGTTTGATGGTGGTGATGGCAAGGAGTGGTGTGGGGATGGTGAAGATAGGGGGTGTGTGGTGGTGGTGGCAAGTAGTAATTGTGGTACGGTAGCGGTGGCGAGTAGTGGTGGTGGTGTAGATGGGGATGTCTGGTGAGTGGTGGTGGATTGGTGGTGATGGTTGAGATGGGGTTGTGTGATGGTTTGAAAAGAAAATGAGGAAGAAGAAGTGTGGGTGGGGGTGGAGGCGGGTTGCATGTATTTTATTCTTTTTAGTATATAGATTAATTTTTGTTTTTTAACACAACCGGTAAAATGATCAAATTACAGCTATTTATGGGAATTAATTAACGGCTGTTTGACCTACTGACAAAACGTGTTATGTTTTTTCAAACCTTAGGACTAAACTTATAATTTTTTAATCCCAAGGACGAAAGTTAAATTTTGAGCAAACCACAAGGATGATCCGTGTAATTTACTCTTAAGATTATTTGTCTCTTTTCCATTCTCATCCATTACTAAAATACATTAAAAAAGATACGGGAATAAATAGTGAACTCTATATTTGGGGGATGATATTGTTTTTTGGGGATTAAGTAGACTGGGAATGAAATGAAGTGAATGTTTTGCTGATTTTTATTAAGTATGGGGATAAGGATTGGGATGGGGATGGGAAGTAGGACGAGAATGCTCTAATAATTTATGTTTTGATGATATACAATCATTTATTGAATGAATAAATGAGTTTATAGTACGTTGCATGCATTGGTCAAAGTGGTGCAAAATGTTTGTGTTGCAGGAAGTACATCTTCAGACCGAACACAACTCGACTCGAACCGTCGGATGAGAATCGCGCTAAGTGTCGCTAACGGGTTGGCATACTTACATTTCATTGAAGAAATTGTTCACGGCAATATTAAATCATCAAACATCTTCTTCCAACAAGAAACCAACAATGAAGTTTTGTTGTCCGACTATGGTCTCTACGCACTCTTTCGCGAGTCTAGGTCCCTAAAGGCAACTGCTTATTGGGCCCCAGAAGTTCTCGAGACCCGAAAATTCACATTCGAATCTGATGTGTATAGCTTTGGGGTTTTGTTATTGGAGCTTTTAACCTGCAAAAATCCAAATGAATTGCATAAAGGGGTCCCCTTTTCGGAGTGGGTGGGGTCATTTGTATGCAAGGAACCGAAGGTTGAGCTTTTCAATGTGGAATTAACTAGGGATCATGATCATAATATCGACAAGATGGTGCAATTGTTTCAAATAGCGAAGGATTGTGTATCGATTGTGCCAAATCAGCGACCACAAATGCGCAACGTAGCGAGCATGATAAAAGATATCCTGTTGATACAATCGTCGGATTACCACTCAATGGGATACGATGACAAGCCTTCAATGAAGACTCGTGATACACTAAGTATTATCACAATCGACTCACCGTGAACCCACATGATCTAATGTGATTTCGGTGGTTTTGTGTTATTAAAAGTTAAGTGTGACTTTTTTAGGCTTGTTAAGTTTTCATGGGGTTGATTGTAGATTAGTAGTTTCTAAAGTTGTTGTCTTTGTTTGCAATAAGCTTCTCCATTGCATTAATCACAAGATTCTTCGAGCTATTTGAAGATAATTAAGTAAAAGCGTACAAGAAGTAAACCCAAAATTTTAAAATTTGAAGGAGTTAAAATGATATTCTATAAAGTTTTTAAAAAAATTAAGAGGGTCAAGGTATTAATCTTAAAAGTGGAGGGGGGCCATTGGCCCTGGGAATGACCACTGACCATGGTTTCTAATTACATAGTAAATGGTTTATAAGAATCTTGAGGATAAAACACCAATTATTAATTTTTTTTCACCAAATTCTTGATTTTCAAAGTGAGGGTTACATCATTAAGTATTTTTTTCTTCATATATGCCATTTAGGTCTTTGAATCGGTAAAAAATGAAGTTTGTTCATTTAGATAATGTTTTATAAAATCAAGGTGTATTGTGTTGTTTAAATAGTATTTAAGAGAATCAATATAATGAAATGACTTGTAGTCTAGGGGTACAAATGTTTTTAGTGTATGCGTGTTCGTAAACGGTATTTGATTTATGAAGAATATTAATGAATATTTATGAGTGAAATTAAAGATTCAAGTTTTTAGTTTAAAAAATCCTATAAAGATCATTGATGTCCATGGTTTGATTTTAATTAGTTCAGCATTACAGAATTATACGCGAGTAAATCCATAATTCCATATAGACTTTTCATGACAGTGGAACTTTTGTCATGTCATCCATATAGGCCTTCTAGGATTTTTGGACTTTTGGTGACAAGTAGGACCATACGTAATTAAAGTCCTTTAAAGAAAGAAATATAAATATAAACTTTGATTAAAAAAAAAAAAAGGTACAGGAGAATGCGAGACTAAGATTATAGAAACTAAAGTCTCCAATAGTGCTAAGTGGTAAGAGGATAAGATTGAGTATAATGTAAATGTGGCATAAAAAAAATCCTGTTTGAGCCACACATCCTACCTATGTATGTTCAATGTGAGTCTGGCGTCTCGTCAACCACAAGCTTAGGCTGCCTCAGATGTCTTGGTTTTGAAGCAAATCTATCGCAAACCACTTGGTGGAC
Organism: Flaveria robusta; assembly: GCA_025506415.1. Taxonomy (NCBI): domain Eukaryota; kingdom Viridiplantae; phylum Streptophyta; class Magnoliopsida; order Asterales; family Asteraceae; genus Flaveria; species Flaveria robusta. The sequence goes on from JACCIZ010000105.1 coordinate 51,970, forward strand.
TGAAAAAAAATGTATTATTATTATTATTTTTTTTGAATATCTATTTCAGAAAACTTACATAACATGATATTGAAAATCCATAGCATTACAAATGGTAAACGACCTAAGGCGTTTGCCCAGTGTTGAATGTTAAACTAAATTTAATATGTGTATATGTTATTATAAGTTAGTGTGACAATTGTATAATTAAGATTAATATAAGTTGGGTAGTTATGTTAGTTTCTTGTTGGTTAAATAACCCAGTGGAAGACCTGTGGATAACCCGCCAAATACTAACCTATAAATACCCTTGTAATCTTCATTTGATACAACGATGAATTATTTTATATGGTCAAATTTCTGCATTCATCTATCATTCTAAACCTGTGTTTGATCCCTATCTATCAACACCCAGCTCTCATAGTCCTGCATTTATGAAAATCTAAAAGACATACAATTAAAAGAAATCAAAGTTATTATTATTCCAAACTTTTCAAATTGGTACGTATATCTTAAATCCACAACTGAATAAATGCTTTTGCAATTGAAAAATCAATCAAATGGAATCCACCGTACATGTAAATCTTGTTCACTTTAGATAGCACTAGATATGTCATGACTCATGTGGTAAAGTTTTCAAGAACTGTTGAACAATTATTGCATATAAAGTTTCATGGGGTGGCCCATATGCTAGGATGAGATTATTAGACTATATTATTGATAGGGCTCGTCGGCTCGACCCTACTAATAATGAATACAATATTCATTCAGTCTAATAGAGATCTTACAGGTTTTACAGGAAAGTTGTTTCCTTTATTCATGCAACAGCTTTAAATAAGAGCATGCATGATTGAAAATGAATGTTTGGCTAACCGAAAAGTTAAAATAAAATTTTAAACTTTAGCATTCTTTTACCACTGTCAATTAGCACGAGATTAACAAATGCCCCTCTTCGATTTACCTTTGGCAGCAATTTTCTAGCCGGCCCAATTATTGTCTTGAACTCACTTGAAATGAAATATGAAACTGATAATTTTCACGATTACATCATAATTGGCTTGTGGGCCTTCTGGCTAGCCCTAAGCCGACTTAACTCGGATACCTGGTAGCTGACCAATGGAGACATAGGTTGCGGCACGTCACACGCAACCGACTAGGCTACAAATCATGTAGGGTGTTGCCAAGTCTCCGCTGCCAGATAGTCGAGTTAGGCCGCCTAAGGGCTAGCTGAAACCCGCAAGCCAGGTCTGGTGTAGCCGAACACACATGACAGCTCCAATGGCGAAGCTTAATAGGGGCCGGGGGGACCGCCGCCCCCCCTGTTTTTTTCGCCAGTAGTGTTAAATTTTAGTCCGGTAGTGTAAATTTTTTGCCAGGTAGTTTAAATTTTTGTATAAATATCGAGTTAGCCCCTGAAAAAATTAATTTCGACCCCCCCCCCCCCCCCCCCGATGAAGGAGTTCAAGCTCCGCCACTGGACAGCTCCTAGTTCCATTTTGTCTGGGTTCAAGATAATGATTGAGCCAGTTAAAAAGTAGTTGGCTTAGTTTGGAGGTGGTTATTTGACACTCTATTTGGTTGAAATTGAATAAAAATGTGCTATTATATGCAGTGGCGGATCTAGAAGATAATTTCAGGGGTAACGTAAATTTTTTTTAACCGTACACGTAATGGCGGAACCGGGAATTATTTCTTACAGGGTCACTATTTTTTATATCTAGCTTCTAACGAAACAAAATAAAAATTTTTGGGTTGTTCGATTGGTCGAATCGGATCGGATCGGAATACACGTAATTAAAACGCATTGAATTGTTAACAAAAATACAATACCAAAAGAAATAAAAAGAACTTATATTTTATAATGTTCCGTACCAGTCTTCATCTTTTGATGCTTTCTTTTCACAACAAAATGATTTTAAAACCATGCCAATATTAATGGCACACCACCGTCAATGACCACCAACACTGAAGATACCAATAAAACAAAAAAAAAATAAATCGAATGAAAAGTATACGTAAAAACATTGATCCATACACTTACACAAGCAAAAACATAAAACAATAAGTAAATTGATCTAGGACGAGTGTGTTATGACGTGATCGTTAAACTAGGAAAATAAGTGAAAACCGTTGAACAACACACACACGTTCGGCTTGTCAACTCATAAAATTTAGACCGAAACGTATAATGGGAAATTTGTAAAATTTGAAAAGTATAGAGGACTAAAGTTGAAAAGTAAAAAATATTGAGTCTAAATTATAAAATATGTAAAAGTATAGAATGTATTGTTTTTTTTTAAAATTATTAGACTTTTAGTTATAAAATTTAAAACTTTTTGTATGGTTGAGTTTGAAATTTTTTTAGGGGTAACGTAATTCTTTTTAGGGGTAACGTAAAACCGAAATTTTCCTTTTATATAAAACCGTAAAAAATTTTTACACTAACTGTAACAAGTTAAGGGGTAGCGGAGGCTACCCCTCAAATACATATATGTCCGCCACTGATTATATGCATAATTGAAATACAACAAATATCCTAAGCTCTGGTTATATAACTTCCACCATCCATCTTAAATTCAATTTTATCTCCATCAAATCAAATCATCACTTTCTTTCCCTGAATTGAGCTATGGAGCAGAATCCATCAACTGAGTATTATCTCAGACTTGTAGATGAACTCTTTGATGAGTACAATATTACTTATACCATTAGATCCATATTGCAGGAATACGCGACGCCTATATACCGATCAGAAAGGGAAAAAAGGTTCAGCGAGCCTATGTTTTGGATCGGGTTGTATATCGCGCTTGCGTCTTTTGTTTGCATCCTGGCGATGGTGGCTGATTTGTTACATGGTTTCCAAAATCGGAAGCTATGGTTTCCATGCAAGTTTTTCAGAATAAATTCTGCTTTCCTCACTATAATATCGGTTGCTATGAAGTTACCTCTTGATCTAAGTAGCTCGATGCCCGGGGATGTTGATCAAGTCGGAAAGCTCGGAAGCATGGCGTTTATGTGCACCATGATGGCTAACTTATTACCTTGTTTATCAACTATGGACAACGACTCACTTTTGTCCAACATCACAGCTTTGTGTCTTCTTGTAATCACATTGGTTGTGAATGTTTGCATTCAAATACAAACAGGAGTTGTATCTTATAAAGAAGCTGCCCCGGTTCTTCTAGTTATTCAGCCTGACTACGAGATGAAAATAAGCACGAATCGCAATATTGTGATCGCGTCCATTTACGTGACTTTGTTACTTTGGTTGTTGATCATACATTTATGTTCATGTCTCGCGATTCTAAAATCGAAAAAGATTATAGAATCCAAGTACCAACAACGTCATAAAGAAGCTTCAAAGGAAATTCAACAATCATCAGGAGAATTGTTAACAGTTGAGAAGCTGAAGAAGCATGTGTGCAACCACTGGATCATGGCTGGAAGTGGTAGCCCCCAATTCATCACGACTTGCTTTCGTACGACGTCGGCTTCGGGGGTGATATGTGTGTTTGTCACTGTGCTACACATTCTCACTTTGTTTTGGAGTATTAGCGCTATTTTCGCCGAGGATTCGCTAGAAAATCTACAACAATATTGTGATTCGAATTATGGTCTCTCGATGATAGTTATCGTCATAGTACAGTCTATCGGAGTGGTGATCGGTACACTTGCACCGCTGTCTAGATGTTTTGCAACTTTAAGCTTTAAAGTATTGTCCCTCAAAATAGTTTCAAACCATTTTAAGGTGTTTAAGTTACAAAGCTACTGGACGTCGAAGTTACGCGACTGGAAACGCGCTAGTTTAGAGCTCCCTTTTCGCAGCCACAGGCTCAAGGTGGCGATCGAGACGTTAAAAAAGCTAATTCTTAGCTTTTGTATAGAGTTTCAAGAAGGAGTTGTGGTGGTATGCATGATAGTAGCCTTGATCCCATTTGTGTTTATGATATGTGTGTTGTATTGTTTCCGTCGTTTGAAGCGCTTGTTTAGTACATTGGTGGAAAAGACCGATGATGAGTCGGATCGATATGATGATCTTCGACAGTATGTTTTGCAGCTTGAAGATGATATGGAGCTTGCTGAGAGAACACTAGAAGGCCTTTCAAAATCTGTGAATCAGTTGATCCAAAATGGTGAAAAAAGAAAACAAAACAATAATCTTGTGAATCTAATAAAAGACTCTACTAGAAAATTTGATGGAGTTTTAAAGTTTGATCACATTGATCATCAGTATGATGTTCCATTTCTACTATTGAAAGTAGAATATCAAGATTGTTGGAGCTTACCGGTGGTAACCCTAACAACAATCGCGCTATCCCTTTTCAAAGTCGACAAGAAGGAAGTTTGTTGCTTGTTAGAAAGTGTGAGGGAAGGTCTAGTATACGTCGCACTTGTGGAAGAATGCCTGTATGATACCAATGACTATGTAAGCATTCAAGAGGCTACAAAAGCTTTGTGGAAAGAAGTTGACGTCGACCACGAATGGTTAGGACACAAGTTGCAAATGGACTCTAGTTCCCAAGTGAAAACGGCTCGAGAGATTGTCGAATGGTTTAAGGGCATGGCTAAAAACATAGTTTACTCCGATGACGCAAGTACGGATAATGATTTCATAGGAAAATCTATGTGCGCCATGTCAATGTATCGTATGACCAAAACGATCTTGCTTACCTACCAAGCCAACGTTGATGATGAGGTTAGCCAAGAGGAACTATTCCATAGCCTAAAGTCGATGATCAGCGACATAATGGCCGCTTGTCTCACCAACATACCGCTAGTCATAACGATCAAATGCCACACTAGTGTCATAGAGGAAAGGGAGGCTAGAGTCAAAGGTGCAGCCAACTTCTAGGTGAGTGTACACAAATAATCACAACACTTGAGGCACGTGGTATTCCAAAAATGAATCCAAATGACTTGCCATTTATCCACAAATGGCGTGCTTATTTAAGGAATCCCTAATTCCTAAAATTCCAATTGTAATTTGATGTTTATTTGCTTTCAAGTTCAGTTCCTTTTTTTATTTTTATTATGTTTCCTATCATGTGTAGTGTTGCTTATTTAACAAGTTAATTTGTACAATTGGTGTCCAGAAAGTGTGTTGACCAAGTCCTAGTTGAGTTGGTTCTCATATTTATTTTCTACTCTTTCTTAGTTTACTAACATGTAAATCGTTTGGTCTTGTTATCAATGGTTATTATTATTTTTTAAATTGTATGAATAGCTAGGTAATATAACATACGCATTACGCATAGATGTTTAAGTTATTGATGACTTTGTTGTTAGAGTCATGGAAAACCTACAGTGTGTACATCCACAAAGAGCATATATATGTGGTTAAGTTATACGTTTTGTTTGATCATTTAACTAAACTTAAATGTGACTTAATGATGAAAGTAATGAACTTCAGGTTGTAAACAATAATTAAAAGAATGATCACACTCTCGTATCATATTGTGAAGCAGAATGCATAATCATATTTAAACACTTAACTCGAAAGTTACATAGAAATAGCTGTACTAGGGTTTGAAAAATAATCATAAGACTAAGAAACTCAGTCACGGTGATATAATGATATAAACTTTTAGACTAAAAATATAAAAAACTAATAAAATTGTTGAAGATAAATTTATGTTCCCTATCCTTACTTTTTATAGTGGTCTGTTTAACACATAACCTTTATAACACCAAAATACCAAATACCTCACCTTACTTTCCAAACCTCCCTAACATGTTATTTGCACTATAAACTCGAGTGTTTTTCTAAAATATTGTAGATGAAAAAGTTATTTATTAAAATAGTATAGTTGAAAAAAGATTTATTAAAATAGTGTTGTTTTAAAACCTTATTGTTTCTTACTTTTATTCTTATTAGCTACTTTGCAAAATATTTTTTTATCTTTATTTTTAAGGTTGATATATATCTTTAAATTTTTAAAATTGTTTTTAAATAGAACCTTATTTTATTAAAAAAAGATGCAAGCGTGATATGCATCATGATCCAAATCATAGGCTCGTTGAGCTTTTTCTCCCTTTCTGTTTGGTATATAGGCGTTGCGTATTCCTGCAATGTGGAATTAATAGTATTGGTAATATTGTACTCATCAAAGGGTTCATCTACTAGTATGAGATAATACTCACTTGATGATTTGCTCCATAGGTCAATCAAGGGAATGAAATTAATGATTTGATTATGAATGAGATAAGTTCAAGTTTAGGTGGGTGGTGGAAGTTATAATTAATGATATCTGTGTGTAGACAATAATGTCTCTCTCGTTGAAAGTTTGACTTTTGTTTGAGTTTGATGATGAAGAGTGATGTAGACTTAGGAGTATGATTAAATGATATTTGTTTGCGGTTCTAACGATGATAAAGATAGAATTGAAACACATGAATCATGCAAGCTCTTTTTTAAAGTTGTAGCATGATTAATAAAGAAAACATCTTTTCAGCAAAACATGTAAGATGGATATGGAGTCGATAAGAAGCCTGTTGCAAGCCCTTTTTGAAATGATAGTTAATCCCCAAAGAAAAGCTATTTACGCTGTGTTCTTAGCTGCAATCTGGAGTATTTGGAATACGAGGAATGGTTTGATATTCAAATCTAATCCTGTTTCGATGTCGAGAGTAGTTGATGAAATTAAGGTAACGTCCTTTGCATGGTTGAAGCATAGAGCCAAGCTCGGAGATATTGCATGGCATGTTTGGTTTAATTTTTCATTCTCAAAATTTTCGGGGTAATTGTTTCGTTTGGTCCTAGGATCTTGCTAGTGGCTTAATTATATATATATAAATAATAGCAGTTAAAAAAAAAGCAAAACATGTAAGATCTCATCATATCATATGGGGCTCCCCTTGAAACTTTATCCAGTAAATCAATTATTGATGAAAACAGTTCTTGAAAGCTCTACATCCACAAAGAGCATATATATGTGGTTAAGTTATACGTTTTGTTTAATCATTTAACTAAACTTAAATGTGACTTAATGATGAAAGTAATGAACTTCAGTTTGTAAACAATAATTAAAAGAATAATCACACTCTCGTATCATGTTGTGAAGCAGAATGCATAATCACATTTAAACACTTAACTCGAAAGTTACATAGAAATAGCTGTACTAGGGTTTGAAAAATAATCATAAGACTAAGAAACTCGGTCACGGTGATATAATGATAATAAACTTTTAGACTAAAAATAAAAAAAAACTAATAAAATTTTTGAAGATAAATTTATGTTCCCTATCCTTACTTTTTGTAGTGGTGTGTCTAACCCATAACCTTTATAACACCAAAATACCAAATACCTCACCTTACTTTCCAAACCTCCCTAACATGTTATTTGCAATATAAACTCGAGTGTTTTTCTAAAATATTGTAGATGAAAAAGTTAGTTATTAAAACAGTATAGTTGAAAAAAGATTTATTAAAATATTGTTGTTTTAAAACCTTATTGTTTCTTACTTTTATTCTTATTAGCTACTTTGCAAAATATTTTTTTATCTTTATTTTTAAGGTTGATATATATCTTTAAATTTTTAGAATTGTTTTTAAATAGAATCTTATTTTATTAAAAAAGATGCAAGCGTGATATGCATCCCGATCCAAATCATAGGCTCGTTGAGCTTTTTCTCCCTTTATAACACCAAATACCTCACCTTACTTCCCAAACCTCCCTAACATGTTATTTGCACTATAAATTCGAGTGTTTTTCTAAAATATTGTAGATGAAAAAGTTATTTATTAAAATAGTATAATTGAAAAAAGATTTATTAACATAGTGTTGTTTTAAAACCTTATTGTTTCTTACTTTTATTCTTATTAGCTACTTTGCAAAATATTTTTTATCTTTATTTTTAAGGTTGATATATATCTTTAAATTTTTAGAATTGTTTTTAAATAGAACCTTATTTTATTCAAAAAGATGCAAGCATGATATACATCCCGATCCAAATCATGGGCTCATTGAACTTTTTCTCCCTTTCTGTTTAGTATATAGGCGTTGCATATTCCTACAATGTGGATTTAATAGTATTAGTAATATTGTACTCATCAAAGGGTTCATCTACTAGTATGAGATAATACTCACTTGATGATTTGCTTCATAGCTCAATCAAGGGAAAGAAATGATGATTTGATACGAATGAGATAAGTTAAAGTTTAGGTGGGTGGTGGAAGTTATGCAGGCAGAGCTTAGGATCGTTGTTGTATTTCAAACCTACGTATAAATTAATGATATCCGTGTGAAGACAGTAATGTTTCTCTCATTAAGAGTTTGAGTTTGGTTTGTGTTTGATGATGAATAGTGATGTAGACTTAGGAGTATGATTAGGTATTTGTTTGCGGTTCTAATGATGATAATAAGATAGAATTGAAACACATGAATCATGCAAGCTCTTTTTTTTAAACATTTTTTTTTCAAAACAAACCATTTTAAAAAAATAGCATTTTAAAAATTTTCATATTATAACTTCCAATTTTAATTATTTTTAGTTAATATTAAAAAAAACTAATTCTAAAATATTTTGTATTTAAAATTTTTGATGTTTTAGAAAATTTTATTATTTTTTAAATATAAAATTAATAAAAAGATATCTTTTATAATTTATTAAAAATTTTTATTAATCTAAAAAAGATTTGAATAATATTATTAGTAATTAATGTGGTTATTTAATAGTAGAGAGAAACGAGAAAATTTTGGTGAGAATCAATGTGGTGTTGACACATATCATCTTGGTTACCCTATTATTAGATTAGGTAGATTGTTGAAAATAGTTCTTGAAAGCTCTACCACACAGTGTTATCCGAAAGTGAATTTCGTTTGATTGATTTTTTCAATTATAAGAGCTTTTATTCAATGATTGACTTAAGATATACATACATGTAGTTTGAAATGTTTGGTGATAATAACAACTTTCATATTCTATAAAAAAAAATTATACGTCTCAAGATTTTCAATGTATGACGGGCATTTATAAAAACATGCATATTATAAGGCATAAAACCACATATAGATTCATAGAGGGAAAGAATTAAACGCAAGCTGGTTTTATGGTGGGAATGGATGTAATTGATGAATTTCATTGGTCTAGAAAATCAATAGTTGAGATTATGGGAGACTGTAGCGTCAGCAATATTCACACATAAAACGGCTTGGAGAGGTAAAATTAAAATACTCTACCATTGTTAAAAAAAAATTATTTCTCTTATTTTTTAAATGTAAATAACTTTTTATACTACATTACTCTTTTTGATTTTAAACCATAAAAACAATAATTAATTCTCTTAAATTTATCCATAGTATTTCTTTTCTTTTAAAAAATCTAACTTTTATAACAAAAATTACAAAGTACTAAGCTTATAACGTGTGTAATTATGTCTATGCGCAACATATAATAGAAGTTATGTAATTATTTACATACATACAATGGTGCATAATTATTTAACATATGTATGTAATTATGTGCGGACACATATATACTTCTTATAATGAATGTCAATAGGCAAAAGTTCACTGGCGGATCAATATGGTCATTGTGACCGGCTGATGCTATCGTACCAGAACTTGACACCACAAATGCAGAAACAGGTTCTTCAACCACCATCATCATCTTGTTCTCTGTCATGTTCCATAACTCCATACTCTAAATCATTAACAAAATCATATATGATTAGGATTTAGGAATGAGAAGTATAGTAACCGATAGTTTATAGTGCTAAAATGGTAAATTTTTTACTACTAGGACAATCTTAATTGGTTAAAACAACTCTTTAATTTCAACATCAATTAGTTTAGACCATTCCACGTCAACTATGCAAAAACAAACAAAAAGTCAACCAAAAAGAAAACATGTGAAATGAGTCGAACGAGTGGATAGTTGATCAAAGTTTATATTAATATTGGTATTACTAGTTTTAGTAAACCCGTGTAATACACGGGTTGAAAATATAAAAACAACATAATTTATAAATGTATAAATATTTCATATGATTAAGTTATGTATTACTATAACAATGAAAATAAAAAGTTACATTTATAAATTATAAATATTTGAATATTTTTTTGAATAATATAATATACAATTGACTCATGTAAAATTAAAAACCAGTTGTCTTAAAATCACACTAACCTAAAATATTTAAATTATATTAATAAATATTTTTTAGTTTTTTTTTAAATTGAATCTTATTTGGCTATAAAAATATATTTATAGTTTAAAACAATATAATTACACAATGAAGTTGATAATATAAAAAATTAAATTCAAAACAAAATGAATTATTACTATTTATTGAGTTTCTTAAAATAAAAACTTGACTAAAATAATATATTAATTTAGGCGGGAAAGTTTTTATGAGGAGTAATATGAGAGTGCCATGTGGCATTTTAGTTACTCTTTTATTATATACTATAAAATATAGTTTTCAGTCACAAATAAGACATCAATTATTTATAGGATGTAATGTTTTTAAAGGTGTGATCGTTGTACCTGATGACAGCCAATTACGAGTAAAGAAGGATAACACGGATGAAAAATTCCACAACGAAATCTTTTTCCAGGAACACTTAATTCATGAATGCAGTTTGTTTTTCCACCCAAATCCATTCTCCACACTTTTATCAAATCCTCAGGATGCTCACCAGAAGAATCCCAGCATAAAGACTGAACATTTGATCCATGACCCTGCATTACCATTACCCGCAAAAAGTAAGAATTGTAATAAAACTTATTGCTTAATTTACCAAACATTACAAGAAACATGGAGAGTAAGACACAAATGACTCTATAAAACGTTCCTTTTGACTCCTGTTTTCATATATACAGTTTTGGAAAAGAATTCTATATTGGAATGTGCACTTTTGGTAATTCTTACATATGTATCCTAATATCTCGGAATACACCTGTACCTACAAGAATATAGTTTTTATAATCATACTTTACACACTAATCATTTAAAAAGATAATTAAGTGGAAAACGGACCAAACGTGTTTCAGGTCAACCCAAGCGACCAATACACAGAATACCCCTTTTGAACTTTAAACAACCCCCCCCCCCCCCCCCCCCCCCCCCCCCGGGCGCTCACTACTCAGCCCACCCGACTGCACATTTTGCCACTTCTACTGTTCTACACACATAGTTATAGCCCACTTATGAGTGGGTCGATTTGGGCTATGTTCTATAGCTAATGAATCAATTGGGGAATATAAAAATTTAGCTAAAGAGAAATGGACCACATATTTAATGAAATTTAAGACCACTTGGTTCAAAATTTTAGATAACTACTACAAGAAATTAGTTTATTCTAACCATATATTTAGCACACTAAGCATTTGAAAAGTATTTCGTTTGAAAAGGTGGACAAATGGTGTTATGGCTCAATCCAACCCAGCCCACACTAAAATTACTAACTTTCCATTAAACTCCTTGACCCATTACTCAATCCGCCCATTTAGTCATCCTCTAAGCACACATATCCTTGCAACACAGTTTATTACCCACTTATGAGTTTGTTGGTTTGGGGCATGTTTTTAATCTCTAATGAGTCAAATGGGTAATATTAAAAGATTTATCTACAAAAGATACGGGTTTATAACGTATTTTTAGTGAGCACAACCTCCTAAATCAATTAAATAACTACTTCAAAATCTTAATTTCTTGTAATCATATTTAACACATTAGTTATTTGAAAAAAAATGTGTTACAGGTCAATTGGCCATACCCATACAAAAGTGAATTTGCTCACGCATATCCTTGCAAGGTGGTTTAAAACCCAATCTTTTTATCAAACAATAGGGAGTAAAAGGGTGAAATAGCTAATAACCCACCTTTAAGCTATGCCTACGGGTGTGAGAATTCTCCCAATCCACTAAAGATACAGACTTTCCAACAACATATGCAAGATGTTTCCCAACACCAGATTGAAATCTAACCAGATTTGCACCACCCTGAGAAAAAATGTTAATAAACATATTAAATGATATAAAAAGATTAAAAACAAACACCAAATGTGATCAGTAACCTTTTTTTTTTTTTGTTTTTCAAACCATGCTCACTCTAACACAACCAGCATTCTTGATGGTCCAGTAACGAATCTCAGTCTCATCACAAGAGCAAACCATGTCTTAAGTGACATAATTGATGCAGTGTGCCCTGTGAATGTCTTAAGTGAACAGCCCGGCTGCATATCATAATTCATTAATATAATCAATGTAATATATGCCATGAGTCCAGATTACAAAGAATACTAAAACACAGTACTATCATCACACAACTAAAAAAGTGACTTGTTTGCCGTTTATAAATGAACAAAAAAGCGTTTGCAGGTCAACCTAAAGTGGCACAAACTCATACTAAAAACTGACTTGTTAGCCGTTTAAACATGAGTCTGTTTTAACTCATTACCTAACACACACACGTATTGCTACTTATCAACAAATGATATTATAGCTTTTAATAAGTTCTGCTATGACAAACTCACATGTTCACATTCAAGTAAAGAGGTTTCCAGAAGGGGAGAAAAACTTTATTTTGATTTTTGTTTGTAAGCAAAAATTGCAACATTTCAAGCTAAAATTATCTATTTGTCCATAGATAGTTTATCCATAAAAAGATTCTTGTTGAAATAATAAAACCGTGTAACCACATTTGTCACACTAATGATAGAAGCTCCTAAATCATTTTATCCATAAAAAAGGTCTTACTGAAATAAAAAAACCATGTAATCACATTTGGCACACTAATTGTTTATAAAGAAGTGAAAAACATGAGACAAAAAGTGGTTTGCATCAACCCAGCTTGATCTGAACCAATCTGTCTGGAGCCACTTAAAAATTACCTGTTCCGACTGTTACTGAAACAGCAAAACTATGAATATATTTGACACACTAACTTATCTATTAAAACAAACAAATTTTTTGTGGTCAACCCTACCCAATTCAGCCCATACAAAAATTATCCCTTTTGAGTCAACCCTGTTTCAAATGGTTACCCACCCAGCAGGCCAGCACAACCCATTCTTCCACCTCTGCAGAAGGAAAAGAAAAAGAGCAACAGTCATACATTTTCAAGATCCCAAATTTTGAAGCTTCTGTCTTGAGAAGAAGTTGCAAGGCGTAGCATAGAGGGACTGAAACGAATATCAGTTATTGCTTGTGAATGTTCATCAAGTGTAGCTTTGGTTTCAAAGGAATCTGTGCACCACAATCTTGCCTGCATCATGATATTTTTAAGAAATCATAAATTTTTATCCTATAATTTTATTTTTTATTTCAAACAAAATAGAGTCATGGTAACAGACCTTTTTGTCTTTCCCACCAACTGCAACCAGCTTTCCATTGGATGATGTCACAACAATTGACACTAGTTGCGAGAACACTTCCAATTTCCAAAAATGTGAAACCTTTTTTACGAAAGAAATGTAAATTAGTCATTTATTTTTTGATTATTTCGTTTCTTTGGGACCCAAAATCACATGTTAATTATCCAATGAGACCCAGAAAAATAAAATGTTAAATGACCTAGATAAATAGGACCTGAATCACTACTTACATACCATTAGAGGCGTCCACATCAGCTTCTTTCCCCTTGCGAGATAATAAGGAATTATCGCTACCATCCAAAGCTCCATAATTTATAAAATCATAAATATTAATCTGCAAAATAATTTAATAATATAACCCACTCTAAAATGTAGTCCTTCCATCCCAAAATAATTATCCATGAACAGAATACTTAATTTATGATATGTATAATTAATGCAATTTTTAGTTAGTAGAATGCTAAATTTACCCTTGCATTCATATAAGAACAATTAAGAGTAAATGGGAAAACAAATATATTATAGCTATCCTTTTCTGGAAGTAGACAATCATTAGGAAGAACTAAAATAGTAATGTGGACAATATTTTGGAACAGAGGGACTACTAGATATATACTTATATTATAAAAAACTACTACTCTATTCGAATAATAGAAGCTAAAGTATTTCTTTCTTTGGAAAGTACTTATGTAAAAGTACCTGTTTGTCTAATAACATTAAATACAAACAAAATGCTACTAATTTTGATCACAAGATCAAATGATTTTGCCTTTATTAAATGGTATTTTAATGTTTTAATGTTGCATTTTTCATGAGATATCATAAGTACCATTACATGGAAAATATTTTTTTTTTAAATTACAAGGTGAACTAAAATCACCTTATCGTTATGTGGAGAATGAGGCAGTGATGCTTCTGCTAAATTTGAGAACCCTCCAATAACATTTGCAGTTCCTGGTGTATTAGCAACGCTTGAAGTTATTAAAGACAGCTTTCTCTTTTTTTCCATAGGAGGATGAAGTTGGCCGTCAGTTTGAATTTGTTCCCTTTCATTTGGAGGCTGTTTTTGACCCTTGATTTGACCTTGATAGGATAGTGAGGGCGGGTGTACTGCACCCTGTTGCTGAAGAATTCGAGCCTGAATTTCATCCTGTCCCCATTGATCTCAATAAGTTAATCACACCACGAATATTATCATATGTGTCACACTGTGAGTTTTGAATGTGGTTATACAATATTGAAAATTAGATTCAAATAATTAGTTGTAACAAAACGAGCTGCAAAAAGTAGTACTTGAATGTGCTTTTGTGGTTTGAAGTTTTAATAATCAGATCAGTGTCTGGATCTGATTATTTAGAAATCAATATATAAAATGAACATTGATTTCCAAAACTGACCAACTGATCCCTAGACATCCAAATAATCAATTTTGTTTATCTAAACATTAAATCAATTATAACCAGATAATCATTTCCAAAATGCAAATCCAAACACCCCCTAATTTACAATTTTGTTTATCTAAACATTAAATCAATTATAACCAGATAATCATTTCCAAAATGCAAATCCAAACACCCCCTAATTTCTGCGTAAGCTTAAGCTTACCGTCAATGGCCACCCCTTTAACACTCCAGTTGCTGCTGAAACATACAAGAAGAAAAAGTAAGTGGTTAAACAAGGATTATGACTGGATCAATTAAATCAAAACACACAATGATCTAATATTCTAATATAAAGAGATCTAGTTTTAATCCATGATCAAACATATAGAGCCCAATTGGCATAACACTCACATAAAAGAGGCCAACACATAGTGAAACAGAAGCTGATTCATGAGTCAACTTATGAAATTAAATGAATCATTTTCAATTATTTAAAGCTCAATTTACATTCTTGAAAGTATCAAAGCTTCCCATGTCTTTTACATTAAGAATGAAACCCCACGTAGGCAAAAATGGTTTACATCCCTCATTTTACATTCTTGTAAACTACTAGTGTTAAAAAATAACACATATTTACAAGCATTGAAAATATTGAGTATTAGGGTTATCTTCAAAATACTATGAGCTCCACTCAGTAAACCCTCAGACCCTTGAGCACTTTGATTGATCAAGGAAGTCATCATACTATTTATGTCCTGTCCCACCAGAAAAATGTTAGAAAATATAGTAATATGACACAGTAATAAGTTTAGGGTGTTTGGAACTTTGTAAGGTAAAAACTGAAAGATACACAAAAGTGTAGGCTATGTTGTCAAATGCGCAAGGCGCACTCAAGGCGCCATGGCCTTGCCTGTCGCCTAGGCGCAAGGCGCAAATAAGGCACACGCTCGAGACAAAAAAGCGCACGGTTAGAAAACAATTATAAAAAATAATAAATGCAGAAATATAAATATATTTGAGTCCAGAAAAAAAAATTAATAACCTAATAATAAAAAACTTCAAAATTTGAACACTTAATCTTCTTTTAATGTTCCTAATCTCTATTTAATGTTCCTGCAGTCAATTAATGTTCCTAATCTCCATTTAATGTTCCTGCAGACCTTTCACTTTTTCATTCTTTACTATCAACATATCACCTTTTAATATACAAAGTCACTGTCACTTACCTCTCCTCCCTCCCTCCCTCCCTCACTCCTTCTTCTTCTTCTCTCTCTTTTCTTACTCATCTCTACTCCATCTACACTTGCGTTTATCTTTAGATCAACAAGTTTAGAATAAAAGAAGCAACAGTTGCTGTAAAGAAAAAAGGAAGATAAGAGAAAGTAAAAAAACTCGTCGGAAGTTCAGAATTTTGGCCGGAATCTGACCGGAATCGTGCTGGAATGTCGCCGGAGCCTTGCCGGAGCGCCTGCACTATGGCAAGGCGGTTTCCTTGCGCCTCGCCTCAAAAGGCGCCTAGGCGCGCGCCTCTGGCGCCTTTGACAACACAGAGTGTAGGTACCAAAGATTGCTTCTGATGTTCAATTGGCTGGTGATTGATTGAATTAATGTGATTGATAAGCATGGCCACATTGTTCCTGTACAATTGCTGTATATAAATAAAAAATATATTCATTTGATAAGTGCACTATAAGCAAACTCCTAAACATTTAAATCCCATTTCCTACCTTTGGAGCTGCTTGCCTCGTTGGGGTTGACGCCTCGGCAACCCAAGTGTTCTTTCCAGTAACAACATTATTGACATTTCGACTCTGATGTTGACTTCCTTGCTGTTGTCGCCGCTGCTGCTGTAGTCTAAAATTCTGTCATTTTAACAGTAGGCAACTTGGTATTCATATAAGAAAGTAAGAAACCACACTTCAAACTAATAACATTAATCAGAAATCAAAAGAATCAACCATTTGATCCCGTTTGTGTTTTGACTTTCCAAGTCAGACATCATTTTTTAAATATCAAAATTGACATGGACTTGTATAGATATACAGACCAAAACTTGCAAATTAATCATTGCAATAAACTCAAGAATTTAAGCTTGTTAACTTATACATTCCCAAAGATTTAGAAGAACATAAGCCTGAAGTTTTGACTCATCACATTTGACAATTTGACATCTGAATACAAATGCAAATGAACAAGTATGCCATTGTGTAACCTCACCTCACTGCTAGGTTCCATAAAGCCTTGGTGGTGTCTGTACCTAGATATGAAGATATCCCAGAATACAGTCCACCATTCGAAAAGGAAACCACGTGGAGCATCGATTGCTACAGTGTCAAACATCGAAAAACAATATGAAATTTACATCCTTTGAATAAAGATACAATAAAAGAACAAATAAACTTTATTCATAAGTTATTATCTTCATCTACCACGATAGTTAACGGGAACTTTTGCTTCATCTCCGAATACTTTTCTTGAAGCGTTAAGTTTCCTCTTTGTTAAATAATCAAGAATAAAACATCCACCTGTTGTAAATAAATTGAGAAAAACTCAAAACTAACAGTGTTCATAAACATTAGAATGAACATAACGTCA
Source organism: Flaveria robusta (assembly GCA_025506415.1). Classification (NCBI taxonomy): domain Eukaryota; kingdom Viridiplantae; phylum Streptophyta; class Magnoliopsida; order Asterales; family Asteraceae; genus Flaveria; species Flaveria robusta. Next base: position 69,244 of record JACCIZ010000105.1, read on the forward strand.
AGTAAATTTACATTAATATCAATTAAGTATTTTTCTTAAAACTCCCTTCTTGCTTAAGATAATCATAATCATAATCATTTTTTTAACCACACACTTGGATTAGATAATCAAAACCGATTGTTGTGGCTTCACACTAATCACTGACTACAAGTTAAACACCTAAAACATCAACAAAATAAGGGTAACTTTGCATTTAACGTGGGGTTGTTAAAATCGGTGATTCTATATACATACATACACAAATACACACATATCTTACACACAGTCGATTATCAATGTTGGTCTAATAAACCCCAAGAAACCCTCAATCAACCACCAGCAGTTAACACAGAACCATACATTAACAAAACAAAAGGCTAATTCAATAAACATATCAAGAATCGTTGAAACACAATCACAATGCAAAAGGGAAAACCCTGATTCGATCGATTTAGAGTTTTAAACCCACGAAAAACAGATTGAAATGAGCAAGAAAACACCCAATATTCATCAAGAAAAGGGGAATGCTTACATTGCATCACTATCCATGATGGATTGATGGTGTGATGATTGAGAAGTTAAAACCCTTAAAAACAAAGGTAGTGCGATTGCAAAAGAAATGGACTGATTCTAATGAGAATGTTTTTATTTGTGAAAATAAAAAAATGCTTCTTTTTGACTTAGAAAGTGTACGGACTGCCTTCTACGAGAAGTTCCAAAGGCGGTTAAATGGTTAGTGCCCCCCCTTTTCCTCCCTTTGTTTAGCTTTTTTGACCCTTTATATTTGTAGTTTTATGTTTGTTTTATGTTTATTGTAGATTTGTTCTGTAAAATATACGGTAAAAGTTTAACGGTATAGTAATAATAATAATAATATTGATGGTCGGTTACTATATAAAATGTAATTTTCGTGCAAAATGTACGAAGTCATCAGAGTGTGACACGTGTTTTTAGCGAGGGGTAGTTTCGTCCGCGCTACAATTACGCATAAAAGTTACATAATTACACAAGTTATATAAATAATTACGTAAGTTATGTCTATTATTACGCAAAGAAAAATTACACAGTTATAAAAAATAATCACGCAATTTATATTGATAATTATGCAAGTTATATTGATAATTACGCAGTGAATAATCACGCGAGTTATACGCATAACACATAGACGTTTTCTTAAAAAAATGTTGTTTCTTTAAAAAAAATATAGCAATACTATACTCATATTAAAGAGGATAGAATGCTTGTTTTTATGGTGTATTTAAAAAAAATTATGTCATATGAAAAAGTTATATGTGTTTAAAAAACGGGAGGAAGTTAAAAAAAAGTCAACAATTATAGGTTATTACCAATTCTACCCCTCCAGGAACATTCCTTGCATGATTATTCCATCTTAAGTCTGAATAGTTCGTATTTTAGATCGATGGTCCTTGTTGCTTCGTACCTTCGCACGAAAACAACTCTTTGTACCGTAAACTTTCCCATAATATGTAATATGTAATATGAGGCAAATATGTTGTTATTATTTCTTTTATATATTATATAAACTTGTTATCTTATCATTGTGTATTATAATTAGAGGGACGTAATGATATCATTTCACCATTATGCTATATGTATTAATCATTATGTTTTACGCTTTAAATTAATTAGTTTTATTTATAATTATGCTTTTTGATAATTCGTTAATTAAAAACATAATATGTTAAGAAAAACACAATAACCAACAAACACATAATAAAGTGCACTAAAGACACAATGACGGGTAAATTTCAAATGAGTTGAAAAACGTAAAAAAATATTATATTTTCATATAATGATATTGTACTGTTTTAAGAATAAAAATACTTGTTTTTATGGTGTAATTTTATAAAAAACTAATGTGATGTATAAAGTTATTAACGTTTAAAAAAGGGGTAAACTTGAAAAAAAATCAACAAAAATAGATATATATATAAAATACCCATCTAAAAAACTTTTTCCATACGATTTGATTTCAACCATTGATTAAAAAAATTGATGGTTGAGATTTTTTTTATACTTTTTCAAATTTATAATCCTTTTTATTTTACTCTTTTCATAACCTATAAGGATTTACGGGGAATGGTCTAGTTTACATTGGTTTATATTTGTTAAAAACATAATATTTATTGGCTTACACATGTAAATTTTAAGATACCTTTCTGGGTGCCGTCGATAATAAAACATTTTTAAGATTTATGAATGAAGTTTGGCGATAAAGTTTCTTAAGTGTTGATTAGGATTTGATTACATATAATAAACAAATAAATTTCATAGGTTAATTTGGGAAATTGGGGTGATCCCAAACCATAAGCTTGGGTCCACCCTCGTCTTTGAATCATGTTCATGAAGATGAGGTTTTCAATGTTCTTGATCATAATTCATTTATTTAAAAATGGATTATGATAACATTGACCGTTTTATGAAGTTGTAGAAAATGGTATTAAAGGGTACTTTTCGATTGTTCTATATAGATATGTCAAGAAGCCTTAAAGACTTGAAGTGTTCTATTTCTTCATGTTCATGTTTATAATATTTTGATTAGTTATAGTAAGTACATAGTGCATAGTATGAAATAGTTTAGACTTCAAAAATATTTTATAAATTTGTATAGAATTACAAAGTTAACTGACTAACCTAATAATCTTATTATGCGAGCTCTCCCCTTTTCGTATGTATTCTCTTCCTAACTCTCGGCTATAAGTGAGTACGTCGTTAAATAGTTTGTTATAGTAGACATCTTATATAGTTATATTCTAGAGGAAAAAAGTTATAAATATAATATTTAACAAGTTTCTTTGTGACAGCATAATTTTCATATACTGAGTGCCTTTAGTGGTATAAAAAGTTTGATTACTATTAGACGTTGTTGATTTATTTTTGAGTAAATTGTCATTTTCGTCCATGAGGTTTTTGTACATTTCGTCTTTTTCATCCAAAAATAAAATTTTTCCCTCTGTGTCCCTGACATTTAAAAAACTTGTTATTTTCATTCATTTTCATTAACCCCGTTAATTTACCTATTAAGTAGCCATCACGTGCACATCATATGAGGGGCATTTAGTTATTTTTGCACCTCACCAGGAAAAAAAAACTTAAATAAGCATTGTTCAATTTCTCCGAGCATTAAACATTATTAAATTGCTTTTAATATTCAAAGCTGATGTCCGCTTAACGAGTAAACAAACAAACGAAGTTAACGAAAGTGGATGAAAATGGCAAAATTTTAAATATCAGGGACATAGAAGGAAAAAATAAAGTTTTTTGATGAAAACGACATAAAGCATCAAACCTCTGGGACGAAAATGGCAATTAACTCTTTATTTTTTAAAGTAATATTTTACCATCTAATTTCATCTAACCTTACATCTATAGAAATTTAAACTCATAACACTTTTATAAAATGCAAACATCATAATATTAAATCACCATGTATGAATAGTTGTTGTTTTATTACAATTAATTTTAAAGTTTTCACGAGCTAGGATATTTATGGATTAATTTCATGTATATTTTTATAAACATTTCAAATATTATATATACCCATCCAAATTTTAAAATATCATATATACTTAATTTTAATGAACGGACAATCCTTTCATCAGTTACCATCTACATTCCAGCCACCACCGTCGACGATGCATCAAAAGGTTAAAACCATGTTCAACCATAACTACTTCCATCCATCATCGGTCATCTTCATCACTGCCGTCCATCACCGTTGTTATCCATCAATGTTTCAGCATAAACCTAATCTTGACACTAACTCACCTTATCTCTAATATTTAACATCCGACTTGGAGTGTTCAACCCTAAATTTGATCAGATTTACGTCGAATGAACACAATTATGGTAAAATCTCATATATGTGAAGTGATGTGGGCAGTGATGGACGGAGGTTAGACGATGATTTGGCAGTTATTTGTAACTGATAAATCAAATATTATAATCGTAAAGACTTATACATTGAGATAAAAACATGAAAAGCTTTGGTGGCTGAGATGATAGAGACACAATTACAATATACTGCGAACTAAATTTATTTTATTTTCTATTCACCATTGTTAGTTGTGCATGCTTATTATTCAAGCATTTTTTAAGGTTGAAGAAGTGGATTAACATTTGTTTGAAGCTTGAGACAGAGAGAAGTTGTGAAGAATAAAAAGAGAACCTGTAAAATAAATATTCTTGTTGGTAAAAAGACATGGATACTTGAGTTTTGCGTTTTTATATTAAAGATATTTTTGTATAATGTAAAATATTAATTTGAGATTAGATGGCCTGAAAGTTGGATCGAGAGTTTGAGATTTTTATGTGACTACAGAGGAAAAGAAAACATGTAAATTGAAACCAATGACAAAATGGTTATTTAGTAAATTGTTTTTAGTGAATTGGATATATATATGATATTTTACCTATTTGTAAGGGTATATATATGATATTTTTAATTTTGTATGAATATATGATTTTTATGTTTGTAAGAGTATATATGAAATTGCTCATGTATTTATCACTTTTTATGTTGCATTTGTTAACCTAAACTTGACTCTCACATGGAAGCTAGGTTATGATAGGTTTTTGGGCACACAAGTGTCGGTACAACTCCATTATTGCCAATGACAAGTAGCGTACAACTCTATCAATGCATCGGTGAAAGTGGAATGGTCATATGCTATAAAGACTTGTGATTTCTAGCTTATTGAGAAAAGTAATCTTTAAAGAAAGTAATGAAACATTTTTAGAATTTCTGGCTCAACGAATAAGAAGAAGGGTGTACATTTATCATTTTAACGATCATGTGATACTTATGGATATCCAGAAATGATGGTTTGTTTAACAAAAAATCTCTATCGTTGGAACGGATTTTCGAATATGTGAAGTTCTTAAGCTATTTATGGTTTAATAATCGTTCAAGGAAGCACAAAATTACATGGAACAACGTGTGCTTTCGATATATGTAATATGGTTGAGTGATTTATTGTAATAGTAATGCATTGACGATTGTAAATTGGTTTAGCTCTCAGCTAGTACCTTTCTAATAATAATATCTTGTGTCTAAAAAAAGAATTTCAGTTTAAAATATTATAATAAATCAGTGACATGAACAAATATTATAAAAAACGTTATCATAAAGTTTAAGATAATAGAAGTATTATAAGACCTTGGTTACAAAACTACATTCAAGAGCCTCCTCCATATAAACCCAATAAACACACCACCATGCTTTATGTTAGTTTTTACATTAGATTATATTCTTTTTTTTTTATGATACATTACAATATTTTTTCAAAAACTAGTTTTTTTATATAAAAAAATATACGTGTTGCATGAGAGGACCCTACCGCTACTAGTTAGTCTCCTCTAGAATACCGGATGAGCACCCAACAAACGACCTTCGATGTGGTTTCAAACTCAAACACTAGGCATCGATCGTTTCTCCGCATTAAAGATGCTCTAAGTGATGATCTCTATTGAAACTAGATAGAGAATACTATTCACCTTCTTATGCCAAATAAAAACTCCAATAATTGTTAAATTTGTTTTCCGTTTTTGCCCCTGGTCCCTTGGATGCCCCAATCTTATTGAGCTGTCTTGTCCTACGTACTATATATACTATGTTTTTGTTAGTTGCATAACAACTTTTATCGTATGATAACATCCTATAGAAGCTTTTACGTAATCAATGTGAAAATTGTAATGTTAATTGACATGCATGCATGCATGCATATATACACTGTATCTATATCTATAAATATATATATACTCCTCGATCCCTCCCGGCCACAATCACATGATATCACCGGCAATATTATATATATGTCTCCGTCATCCATCATGAAGCTCTCACTGTTAGTAATCCTCCACAGGCGGGAGCACCGGCGCAGGCGGACACGCTCTTCCCGGTGGAGAAACGAGCCCTCCTCACCTTCATCCACAACATAAATTACAGTCGTCTGATCTCAAACAGCTGGAAGGAGTCGGAACCGGCATGCTCGTGGCGAGCGTGGTTGCGACCCCACGAACAGCACGGTCCTCTACCTGCGCTTACCTGCAGCTGGGCTCATCGGAGAAATAGCGTACGACTCATCGGAAACTAACCAGCCTCCGTGTCCTCTCCCTCCACCATACACCTCCTCTCCGGCGTCATCCCTGCAGATTTCTCCCATCTAAACTACCTCCTCACACTCGACTTAAGAAACAACTTCTTCTCCGGCCAGCTCCCCTACATAACACGCTGATTATTTATCCAACTTTAACGTTTCCTTCACAAAACTAACCGGTGGTGTTCCCTACTCGCTCTCTAAGTTTCCGCCGTCCACCTTCTCCGGGAACGTTTCGTTTGCGGTGGCCCGCAGCCTCCTGTGCGACAGCTCATATCCGTGGGAAGAAAGAGATGGCGGAAGGCGGAAGATGAGGCGGAAACCCCCGGTTTTTCGTCCGGATCGACCTTGCTGTTGCTGATTGTGGTTGTTGTGTGGGAAGAAGATGTATCAGCGGATGAAGCCATCGTTTAGGGGTTTGATGATGGGGGGAGGTTGCAAGCTTCTGTCTTTCGGTGATGGGCTTGATTTGGAGCATTATTTGTTGACCACCACTGCTCAGGTTTTGGGCCATGGGACTCTTGGGACGTCCTGCAACTGGTTGGCCGGTTATATATCACTACTTTTGGTTCATCTTTTAATGCACTTTAATTTAATTATATAATATATATATATAGTATGTATTAAGGTACGTACGTACGTTATCGATCGATCTTAAACCGGCCATTAAGAAGCTATCAACATTTAATTATTAATTAATAATAATCATTAAAAGCTACCAATTAAACAACCCGGCCTTAACACACGTACACTGCACTCTAATCTCTAGCTCTATCTAAAGTACTCATTGTTCAAATAGGAGCTTGTGGGAAAGGAGACAACGGTGGTTGTGAAAATATTGAAAGATGTGGTGGTGACAGAGGACGAATTCAGAACAACAATGGAGGCTTTGGGAAGATACAGAACAAATATGTGGTTCCATTGAGAGCTTTCTATAATTACTCCGGCGATAAGAAACTGCTTGTTTATGATTACATGCATGCTGGTAGCTTATCTGCTCATCTCCATGGTAATTTCTTCATCGATCTCTATTTATTATGTATATATTGAACACTAATATATTACATGGATTAAAATATTTAATTTTTAATTATTAAAATTTTCTTATAAGTTGTTCATATTTTTTAAAGCCAAATTGGATTTTAATAATTAATACTATTACTAATTAGCCGATAATAATTCTTACTTATAATTTGGCTGACGATCACGTTTCTAACTTTACTTTTACCAGCAATAACAATTCTAATAATATAATTATCATAGATTCACACTTGTTTTACATTTATTTTCTAATGATTTCACTTATATGTTTTTTTTTCATTCATAATCATTATTGTGATTGAAATCAAGCATAAATATTGATGTATATGTTACTATAACTGTATTGGTAATAAATAAAAGTTAGGACTGTTACCAGCCAAATTAATAGTATGGGTTGTTATTATCGGTCAATACGTAATAGCTTGTATATAAAAATAAATCTAATATGTTTTTTTTTTTTTTTTTAAATTGTGTGCTTCTTACATGATTAAGTTATGCTGTTATGTAATAAAATCAAGCTAGTTTTCTTATATATGTTTTAATATTTTACTGTTCACCTAGACGCCTGTAAATTTATTTTTTTCATTTAATTTGTTATCATAAGAGTACGTAATTAAATCTTATTTCTCATCCCTATAATTTACTAAAAAGAATATTATTTTTTAATTTTTCTATTTTTTAAAACCTCTCATATCTCATTCCTCATATCTTTTCTATGTCAACTAAATTACTTATTTAATCTTTTTTTTTAATATTATTTCTCTATATCTTCCACTCACGCACATCCATTAATAAAATATATTAAAAAGATACGAAATAAATAGTGATTTTATATTTGAGGGATGATATTGTTTTCCCTTAAATTATGGGATGGAGTATAAGGATGTGAAACGAATTGGAGTGGATGTTTTAATGATTTTTTATATTAAGTATGGGGATAGAGATGGTGTGACACGTTGCATAAACCTATATCGATCATATACAGTAGAGTTTCTTGGTTCATAAGTAATGTCTTATTTGTAATATCACCAGCACGTTTTGGGTGTATTGGTGTGGATGAGAGGAGAACTCCATAGTTAAGCGTGCTCAGGTGGCAATCCAGGGATAGGTGACCTCCTGGGAAGTTTTCACCCGAGCAACCAATTAAAAGCAAATCCGTAAGCTTATTGTTGGCAAAACAAACATATTGGTGGTACGAGGGGCCGGGTGTTACAGATGGGAATGAGGGATATAATGAGAATGCTCTAATAATTTATGTTTTGATGATATACAATCATATGTTAAACGAATAAATGAGTTGTTACAGTTGTTGTTTAGTATGTTGCATGCATTGGTCAAAGTGGTGCCAAATGTTTGTGTTGCAGGAAGTACATGTTCGAATAGAACACAACTCGACTCGGATCAACGGATGAGAATCGCACTAAGTATCGCTAACGGGTTGGCATACTTACATTCGGTTGAATATATTGTTCACGGCAATATTAAATCATCAAACATCTTCTTCCAACAAGAAACCAACAATGAAGTTGTTGTCCGACTATGGTCTCTACACACTTTTACGCGAGTCTAGGTCCCTGAAGGTAACCGCTTATTGGGCCCAGAAGTTATCGAGACCCGAGAATTCACATTCGCATCTGATGTGTATAGCTTTGGGGTTTTGTTATTGGAGCTTTTAACCGGCAAAACTCCAAATGAATTGAATAAAAAAGGTGTCCACTTTTCCAAGTGGGTGGGGTCAACTGTATGCGAGGGACCGAATGTTGAGCTTTTCAATGTGGAATTAATGAGGGATCAAGATCATAATATCAACAAGATGGTTCAATTGTTTCAACTAGTGAATGATTGTGTATCGAGTGTGCCTGATCATCGACCACAAATACACAATGTAGTGAGCATGATAGAGGATACGTTGAAACAATCGTCGGATTACCACTCAATGGGATACGATGATAAGCCTTCAATGAAGACTCGTGACACACTAAGTACTATTACACACGCCACAGCGTAAACCCACAAGATCAAATGTGATTGGTGGTTAATTTGTGTTATTAAATTATGTGCGACTTTTTTAGGCTTGTCAAGTTTCCACGGGTTGATTGTAGATTAATTTAGTAGTTTGTGAGTTTGTTTGTCTTAATTGCAATAAGCTTCTCCATCCCATTAATCGCATGCTTCTTCGTCGAAGGATTAATCAATTGCATAATATATGCTAAGATAGCTGTTTATGCTGAAATCGTTGTTAAAAAATATTTTAAAATAAAAATTCTACTTTAGTTTGAATTTCGACTTCTTCATATGTGACACTATTTGATATCTAGATTGGGTACAACATCAAAATTATAAATTTGAAGATAATTAAGTAAAACATACAAGAAGTAAACTCAAAATTTAAAAAGTTAAAGAAGTTAAAATGATATTCTATAAAGTTTTAAAAAAAATTAAGAGGGTCAAGATATTAACCTTAAAAGTGGAGGGGCGCCATTGGCCCGTGGCAATGGCCACCGACTATGGTTTTTAAGTATATAGTAAATGGTTTATGGGAATCTTAAGGATATAAAACACTAATTATTAATTTTTTTCACCAAATTCTTGATTTTCAAACTGAGGGATACATCATTAAGTAATTTTTTCCTTCATCTATTCCATTTAGGTCTTGTGGATTGGTAAGAAATGAAAGTTTGTTAATTTAGATAATGTTTATAAAATCAAGGTGTATATGTTGTTTAGATAGTATTTAAGAGAATCAATATAATGAAATGACTTGTAGTTTAGGGTTACAAATGTTTTTAACTAGTAAAATTTCCCACGCGCTGCGGGGGGTTTTAAATTCTCTAACGCTCGATTTTGGTAATTATGCTAAAATACATAAGATTTAGTTTTGACGATTTGTGCATCAACATTCACTTAGTGAAGAAACACACAGATCGCTCATGTGACCTGATACGTGTAACAGGTAAGCAAAATAAAATAAACGGAACAAAGTAGTAGCATGGCTTCAAACATCAAACTCTCCGGAAAGACAACCTTTGCACAAAAAAACGAAAAGCATGCCAAATTGTTTCTAAAGATAGTAACTTTAATAAATTTTCTATTACTTTAGCATTCAAAATAAGAAAGATACAAAACAAAAGGAGAACGCCACGTGGACCACTAACGTATAGTCATTGTAGACATAAGTTTCAAATTGTTATTATTAGAATTAGTATGTGTGAGTTCTTAAACGGTATTTGATTTATGATGAATATTAATGAATATTTATGAGTGAAGTTAAAGTTGCAAGTTTTTATTTTAAAAAATCCTATAAAGTTTATGGATGTCCATTAATTATTGTGTAGATCCATAAGTCCATATAGACTTTTCATGACAGTGGAACTTTTGTCATGTCATCCATATAGACCTTCTTGGATTTTTGGGCTTTTGGTGACAAGTAGGACCATACGTAATTAAAGTCCTTTAATTAAAGAAAGAAATATAAGATATACTTTGATTAAAAAAGGTACGGAAGAATGTGATACTAAGATTATAGAAACTAAAATAGTGCTAGCTGTAAATGCTAAACCTAGAAATTTTTTTCATGATTGGCGAAACTGAAACGATTGTATAATTTTAAAAGAGACGTTCGGGATTTTCGCATATATAACACAAAACTTTTTTTTACGGGGGGCGGCTGCCCCCTCTTCCCTCAACATAGGTTCGCCCCTGATAAGTGGTAAGAGGATAAGATTGAGTATAATGTAAATGTACGTGGGATAAAAAAGCACAATTCCTATCTACGTATGTTCGATGTGAGTCTAACGTCTGGTCAACAACAAGCGTGAGTTGCCTCTGATGCCTTGGTTTCGAAGCAAATCTATTGCAAACCCCTCCGTGGACCGAAAATATATTTTTTTATTTTTTGAGTATCTATTTAAGAAAACTTACATAACATGATATCGAAATCCATAGCATTACAAATGCTATAAATGATAATTTGTCGTTTAGAGGTTAGAAACTATGATCTTTATTATTTTAGAAAAATAAACCGTCGCTTACTTTTAAAATCTATGATTGCTATACACTTGGAAAATACACACACTCACATGCATACATATACACACACGTAGATACACATATCCGATGAGTTTCAGTATATAGCATTAAATTATAATAAAAAAAACCTAAATTGTTTATAATTTTAATTAATGCTTCATATTTTTTGAACTTCATACCATTAGTGACTCTAGGCGTTTTACACTGAAAAGTAAAGATAATAATTCACTTGAAATGAATGAAAACCAGTAACTAATAAAATCGAAGCCTTCATACAAGGATTTCTGGTATAATGGTTGTGCCAAACTTCAAACAGTTATAACTTGAGCTAGGGGTGAAGTGAAGTGACAAGAGTTGTAACTCGCAGAAAAAAAGGTCTTGACAAGCCGTAAAAAAGGTCTTGACAAGCTTGCATGTATGAAAATCTAACTAAAAGACATATATTTAAAAGAAACCACAGTTGTAGGTTAATATTATTCCCAAACATTTCAAATACGTACGTATATCGTAAATCCATAATTAATACTGAATAAAAGCTTTTACAATTGAAAAAATCAATATATCAAATGGTTGTTCACTTAGATAGCACTATATATGCATGTGTGGTAAAGCTTTCAAGTTTCAACAACTGTTGAACAATTATTGCATATAAAGTTTCATGGGGTGGCCCATATGCTAGGATGATATCTTACAGGTTTTGCTGGAAAGTTGTTTTCTTTATTCATGCAACAACTTTAAAGAAAAGCATGCATGATATATAGGTGTTTCCATATATCTTGGATTTTTTTTTTCTTTCTTTAGAAAATCACCGCGCGAATAAAAAGTTAAAATAAAAATTGAACTTAATTTAGCATTCTTTTAATTATCCACTGTCAAGTCAATTAACACGAGTTCGAGTAACAAATGCCCCTTGGCAGCTCTTCGATCTAGCTACCTTTAATTTGGCAGCAATTTTCTAACCGAATTATATTTCGTCTTGAGCTCACTTGAAATGAAATATGAAACTGACAATTTTCACGATTACATCATAGCTGACTGGCTGGCTTGTATTGGTTGAAATTGAAGGTACGTGGTTATTTGACGTACGTACACTTGTATTGGTTATTTGACGTATTGGTTGAAATTGAATAAAAACGTACGTGCTATTATTATATGCATAATTGAAATACAACAATTTAATTAACATCCTATCCTAAGCTCTGCTTGCTTATATATATATATATATATATATATATCTATAATCTACATCTATAACTTATAATAAAAAAATAGCTATGGGTACACATGGCGTCTTTCTAGCACGTCCACCTAAGCGCCACATGTGCATTGCCACATGTCGTTACATCCTTCAATATTGAGTTACTATGAATTTAGAAACTATTAACTCATATCAATTACAATAAATATTATATTATGATCAATTATTACTTTTAATTCGTTTGACATTTTTATAAGAAATTGTTATTTATGTTAACAAATAATGATTAACTTATTATTAATTTAATATTACCGTTAACAAATTCCATTTTATTAAAATAAAAGTTTCTGTCATATTTTCTTTTGAAATAATATCCTTCTCTTAATTAATTTTAAAATTCATGACATTATTTATATTTTCGATAATGTTTATTTTTTAATAACATTTCATTGCTAAGACTTTTACTCATCCTTTATAACTTTAAATATCATTACATAAATAAGTATTTACATCTTTATGAACAATTAGTTTTTAATTTTTTTCTTGTCTTAGTTACGTATCATCGTTACATACTTTTATAGATTTTATCAAATTTGTTCATTAGTTGATATTTTTTCTTCATTTTTATGTTCAACTGTTCTAACTTCATTTGTTTCTATTGTGGAACGACGTAATTTTTGATATCATTATTTAAAGATAAGATTCTTATTCTAATTATTTCTTCAACATCATATACATATATATATATATATATATATATCATATACATATGTACATATTACTGTAAATTTATTTACTCATGTGTTATTTTTAAGTATTGGTCCACCCGTGTAACACACGGGTCACTAACCTAGTATATATATATATATATATATATATAAACTTCCACTGGATATCTTAAATTCATTTTTATCTCCATCAAATCAAATAAAATAAAATAAAATAAAATCATCATCACCTTCAAATTTCCCTGAATGAATTGGGCTGGCTATGGAGCAGAATCCATCAACTGAGTATTATCTCAGACTTGTAGATGAACTCTTGATGAGTACAATATTACTTATACCATTAGATCCATATTGCAGGAATACGCGACGCCTATATACCGATCAGAAAGGGAAAAAAGGTTCAGCGAGCCTATGTTTTGGATCGGGTTGTATATCGCGCTTGCGTCTTTTGTTTGCATCCTGGCGATGGTGGCTGATTTGTTACATGGTTTCCAAAATCGGAAGCTATGGTTTCCATGCAAGTTTTTCAGAATAAATTCTGCTTTCCTCACTATAATATCGGTGCTATGAAGTTACCTCTTGATCTAAGTAGCTCGATGCCCGGGATGTTGATCAAGTGGAAAGCTCGGAAGCATGGCGTTTATGTGCACCATGATGGCTAACTTATTACCTTGTTTATCAACTATGGACAGCAACCACTTTTTTCAAACATCACAGCTTTGTCTCTTCTTGTAATCACATTGGTTGTGAATGTTTGCATTCAAATACAAACAGGAGTTGTATCTTACATAGAAGCTGCACCGGTTCTTCTAGTTATTCAGCCTGACTACAAGATGAAAATAAGCACGAATCGCAATATTGTGATCGCGTCCATTTACGTGACTTTGTTACTTGGTTGTTGATCATACATTTATGTTCATGTCTCGCGATTCTAAAATCGAAAAAGGTTATAGAATCCAAGTACCAACAACGTCATAAAGAAGTGTAAATTACACAGTACCGAGAAAGTATAAACAAGGAGGTGAAAACTTCTTGAATCGAATCAGAGTACAACCAGTGTTACAAAGAAATCAGATGTAACCGAGACAAAAACAAACATAAGAACACCCGTCGGCCCGATTTGCTGTGACACGAGGGCTTCAACAATACTACCAGGACTAAGACTAAAAGAAAATATGAAGATGAACAAGTCAACTGATACAAAGAGGAAGAAGACGACTTTTTGTCTGTTGTGTTCATCTCCTCTTAGACCCAAAGCTGTTTATATAGCCACTAATCTTTCCTTTTATACCTTGAGCTTTTCAAGTTTAACAAATCGCCCCTTGCACAAAAAGGGAAAAGATAGAAAATTAGAGACAGAAAAGATGGAAGGAATAAAAACAATTATTTGTTACTTGAATAAGTATCTATTTTTAACACCCCCCCGTAATTCAAGTGGCAAATATATTCATCAGCCCAAGTTGTTTACATAGAAAACATGTTGCTCACTGCCAAGACCTTTTGTGAAAACATCTGCGATTTGTTTAGTAGTGTCAATTTTTTCTATTTTAACAATTCCTGAAGTGATTTTTTCACGAATAAAATGTAGGTCTATTTCAAAGTGCTTGGTCCTATCGTGAAAAACAGGATTGGCAGCAATGGATCTAGCAGCAGAATTATCGCAAAATAATGCTACGGGTAAATTGACCTCAATATGTAGCTCTTTTAACCCGTTTAGAAGCCACATTACCTCGCATGTTGATTCACTAAGGCACGATACTCAGCTTCAGCTGTAGATCTAGAAACAACAGATTGCTTTTTGCTTTCCAACAAATTAAGTTCCACCCAAAAAATAGAAAAGCCGGTAACAGATCTACGATTAAGTTTGCACTTAGCCAATCGGAAAAACATAACACTAAATCAGATATATTACCTTTTGAAAAAGACAACCCAAGACCAGGAGATTGTTTAGATATCTTAAAACACGAAAAGCGAGTTGTAAATGAACTTCAAAGGATATGCTGTATTGACTTAAAACGTGAACAGCATAGAAATATCAGGTCTGGTTAGGGTAATGTAAATTAATTTTCCGACAAACCTTGATATTCAGTTATGTTTTCCAACAAGTTATCACCGGGTTAGAGCATTGTCCTTGTTATATACGATAACATTTTGTTCTATAGGAGTGGAAACGGGTTAGATCCTAACAACCCAAACTCAGACAACAAGTCCAAACAATATTTTCTTTGGGACAAATATAATTTTTTCATTTTCTCGAACAACTTCAATTCCCAAAAAAAACTTTAGTACTCCAAGATCCTTGATTTGAAATTTGAGTTCAAAAATGATTTAATTCTATCAATTTCTCTTATTATTACAGTTATTACAATGTCATCAACATACACTAGCAAGGCAATAAACACATTAGATTCAGATTTTACAATAACGAATAATCACTAACACTTTGTACGAAGCCGATTTAAGAAGAGTACTAGTTAATTCATTTCATTCCTGATGCTTGTTTTAAGCCATATAACGACTTTACTAGTTTACATACCTTAGTTTCGTTTTCAGAAAAATACCCTTCGGGTAGGTTCATGTAGACTTCTTCAGTTAAATTGCCATACAGAAAAGCGTTATTAACATCTAATTGATATAAATCCAACCATTATTAACAGCTAAACTAATTAAGCAACGAACCGTTACCATTTTAACAACCGGTGAAAAAGTTTCATCAAAGTCAATTCCCTCACGTTGATTATATCCTTTAGCAACAAGTCTAGCTTTGTATCTATCAATCTGACCATTTGACTTATATTTAACCTTATAAATCCATTTGCACCCAATTGGTTTCTTCCAACGGGAGTTCAGTTAATACCCATGTGCCATTTCTATTAAGAGCTTCCATTTCATCATTCATGGCTTGGACCCAGTTTGATCTTTTACGGCTTCTTAAAATTCCTTGGTTCAACACTTTTATCCAAATTACTAATAAAGCAAAAGTTTTCTGGTGAGAGTTCTGAATAATTACGACTTTTTCAACCCCGTATTTACCTTCCTTCTACCACATATAGGATAGTTTTTAGGAAAACTAGTTTGTCTATTAGATTTCCTTGCATCATTTGTTATTAGGATGTTGAGATTACCCTCAGGAGGAGTATTTGCTTCATCATAAACATTCTCAGAGTTTGCGGTAGTGCAACTACCACTTCCATTTTCTTTTGTACCACCAAACAGAAATACCAGGCATAGTATCTGTTGTAGGATCTGTTCTCTACCGGGTTGTCAATGGTACAATCAGAATTGGCAGGCAGCTGCCTACTACTAACATTTTCCTGAGAATAATGTTTTTAGCCTCCTTCTCATCATCATTGGGCGTATTTAAAACAATCTTAGAAATTTCGGTGACAAGTTCGATATCCAGATCAAAAAAAATTTAGGTGGTCAATTTCAAAAGAAGTGTGAACAATTTTATTGAGTTGAACTAGATTTAAAAGGGTAAATATTTCATAAAATTTACATCTCTTGAGAAAAACATTACTTTGTTATCTAAGCTCATAGTTTATAACCCTTTTTTGATTGCGTACCCAAAAGAAAACACATTTTTCAGTTCTACTTTCAAATTTGTTATGATTGTTCAAAACAGTTGAAAACAGAGACAACCAAAATTTCTAAGATGGTTAAGAGAAGGTTTAAACCCAAACATGATCTCAAATGGTGACTTTCATATAACACGGATGAAGGAGTCCTGTTAATCAAATAAGTAGCAGTTAATACCAGTCAGACCACATATTAAGAGGAATTCCTCCTTGAAACAACAAAGATCTAGCAAATTTAATAGGTGTCTATGTTTACGTTCAACAACTCCATTTTGTTGTGGAGTATATGAACAAGACGTTGATGAAGAATTCCATTTTCATTAAAAATGTACTAAAACTATTATTGACAAATTCGGTCCCATTATCGCGCTCTAAATATTTTAATAGTTTTATTAAATTGGTTTTTATTAGGTTATAGAAATTTTTAATGTTACTCATAACTTCATCTTTAGATTTCATAAACACCCACACACATCTAGAAAAGTCTCCACCACTGTTAAAAATACTTATAGCCTTCTCTACTAGTTACCTTGTATGGTCCCCATAGATCCAAATGAAAATTCACCTATTTCCTTGGATTTATGATCGCTCAATGGAAAAGGAATCCTGGTTTGTGTTGCTCTATGACATACCTCACAAGGAAGAGTAGGTGGGTCTGACACATTAATCTTTAAATCGGTTTTTAAAATATTTAAAACTTGATCAGATGGATGACACAATAATTAAAAAATGATCACACTCTGGTATCATGTTGTGAAGCATAATGCATAATCACATTTAAACACTTAACTCGAAAGTTACATAGAAATAACTATACTAGGTTTGAAAAATAATCATAAGACTAAGAAACTCGGTCACTATGATAAATGATAATAAACTTTTAGACTAAAAATAAAAAAACTAATAAAAGTTTTGAAGATAAATTTATGTTTTCTGTCCTTATTTTCCATGATGGTCTGCCTAACCCACAACCCTTATAACACCAAATACCTCACCTTACTTCCCAAACCTCCTTAACATGTTATTTGCACCTCCCTAACATGTTATTTGCACTATAACTCGAGTGTCTAAAATATTGTATATGAAAAAGTTATTTATTAAAATAGTATAATTGAAAAAAGATTTATTAAAATAGTATTGTTTTTAAAACTTTATTGTTTCTTACTTTTATTCTCATCGGCTACTTTGCAAAATGTTTTTTTATCTTTATTTTTGAGGTTGATATATATTTAAATTTTTAGAAATGTTTTTAAATAGAACCTTATTTTATTTAAAAAATGCAAGCGTGATATACAACCCGATCCAAATCGTAGGCTCGTTGAACTTTTTCTCCCTTTATGTTTGGTATATAGGCGTTACGTATTCCTGCAATGTGGATTTAATAGTTTTAGTAATATTGTACTCATCAAAGGGTTCATCTACTAGTATGAGATAATACTCACTTGATGATTTGCTCCATAGCTCAATCAAGGGAAAGAAATTGAAGATTTGATTATGAATGAGATAAGTTGAAGTTTAGGTGGGTGGTGGAAGTTACGCATGCAGAGCTTAGGATCGTTGTTGTGTTTCAAACCTACGTATACAATGATATCTGTGTGTAGGGCTGTTCACGAACCGAGCCTAACCGAGCGGACCTTCGCTCGTGATTGGCTCATTTCCAAACCAAACCGAGCCGATCGGCTCATTTACAACCTAGCGGAAAATCGAACGAGCATTTTTCAAGCGTTAATTTTTCGAGCGAGCGTCGAGCGAGCGCAAACGAGCACCGAAAAAATTGTACAGCCGAACTATCTTGTGTGTCATACGATTTATTATATTGCAGTGAACATGTGTTAATGACTTAAAAAGCATCACATTTCATGACATAACATTTTCTTGGATAAAAATACGTGGTTGATGATGAGGCTAAGATTATAGCCGACGAAGCGATGAGCATATTGCAGAGAGCGATGGTATGGCGAGAGCGGGAGATGATCGACAAAACTTGCCTCTTAGAGGCTTAGGATTTCAATTTTATGCTTAGTTTACAATTTTTTATTAGGTTGATTGATCAAATATGCGTAAATATAATTATATATTATGGGTCAAATCTACTAGAGTGCTATGTACAAACTATATATATACATATATATAAATTCGAACCGAACTGAGCCGAGCGGACCTTTGCTCGTGCTTGGCTCGTTTATAACCGATCCGAGCCGATCGGCTCGTTTACAACCGAGCAAAAATTCGAACGAGCATTTTTCGAGCAAATTCCGAACGAAACGTCGAGCGAGCGTCGAGCGGCGAGCGTTTGAACAGCCCTATCTGTGTGTAGACAGTAATGTCTCTTTCGTTGAGAGTTTGAGTTTGTTTTGAGTTTGATGATGAATAGTTATGTAGATTTATGAGTATGATTAGATACTGTTTGTTTGCGCTTTTAACGATAATAAAGATAGAACTGAAGCACATGAATCATGGAAGTTGTTGCATGATTAATAAAGAAAACAATTTTCAGCAAACATGTAAGATCTCGTCATCTCATATGGGACTACCCTTGAAACTTTATATCCAATAATTGTTGAAACAGTTCTTGAAAGCTCTACCACACATAGTGCTATCTGAAAGTGAATTTCTTTTGACTGATTTTTTCAATTATAAGAGCTTTTATTCAATAATGATTTAAGATATACATACATGTAGTTGGAAATATTTGGTGATAATAACAACTTTGATATTTTTATAAAAAAATTATACGTCTCAAGATTTTCAATGTATGACGGGCATTTATAAAAACATGCATATTATATGGCATAAAACCACATATAGATTATAGAGGGAAAGATTTATTATGCAAGCTGGTTTTAGGTGTGAATGGCACGTAACTGTTGAGCGTCATTGATCTAGAAAATCAATAGTTGAGATTATGAAAGGCGGTAACGTCAACAATATTCACACATAAAACGCTTGGAGAGGTAAAATTGAAATACTCTACCATTGTTAAAAAAATTTATTTCCCTAATTTTTTAAATGTAAATAACTTTTAATACTACATAACTCTTTTTTGATTTTAAACCTTAAAAAGAGTGATTTATTCTCTTAAATTTATCTATAGTATTGCTTTTCTTTTAAAAATCAAACTTTTATAACAAAAATTACAAAGTACTAAGCTTATAACGTGTGTAATTATGTCTATGCGCAACATATAATAGAAGTTATGTAATTATTTACATACATACAATGGTGCATAATTATTTAACATATGTATGTAATTATGTGCGGACACATATATACTTCATATTAATGAATGTCAATAGGCAAAAGTTTACTGGCGGATCAATATGGTCATCAAAACCGCTACTTCATGTTATTAATCATCTAGCATAAACTCAATTGAGGTGATTTTGATTTCGCCACCTTGTTGATAACATGGAGTGGTGTTTTACCCGCATCCCTTTTGCCTATGGACCTTCACTTATCATTGGCCCTATTTTCATCGAGAGTTACATGGATCACTCAAGACTCTTTTTAGTGATAAACATTGAACTATTATATAAAACTTTGCCTTAATTTCTAGAAGAGGTGTTTACAAGCTCTATAAAAATGTAAGAGTTTCACTAGTACAAATAAGTTTTTTGTGACGGTTATTTAAATCTTTTAAAATGATTTCATAACGGTTTTAAATATATACGTTTTAAAATATATGAACCCCTTTGGAAAAAACAAGAAGACTAAGGGCTGTTTGGCAATATCTGAATGATTAAGTGCTGAACCAATAATATATCTGAACCATTAAGTGCTGAACCATTAAGAGGTCTGAACCATTAAGAGCTAGTATATCGTTTAACTATTCAAAGGCAAATGCCTGACCAATTCAGATAAAAGTTCTTAACCATTCAGCATTAGACCTCTTAACCATTCAGTATTAGTATAATGCTTAACAATTCAGAGGCAAATGTCTGAGCCATTCAGACATTTGCTCGCGAAAAAAACAGTCTGAACCATTAATTGCTGAATCATTCAGACATCTGAACCATTAATAGGCTGATTAAGAGGCTGCCAAACAGCCCCTGATTTAAAATTTTACTAAAATAAAAAAAATCAATTATGATATTCCATGACCTTTGAAAAAACTCAATTAAAGTGTTTTTAAATTAACACATTTGTCTTGTCTTTAAATTAGCGTGTTTTCTTAGGATTCTTGTTAACTTGAATATCAAAATTCAACTCGTTTTGCTTGCCTAGGTAGGATGTTGGTAAGATTTTAAATTTGAAATCATTATTATATTTATAAAAAATTAAAAACGCACTGCTAGTGCTACCCACAAATCAAGTTACATATACCTTAATTAGTTAGAATTGAAAGTTTGTTAATCTACATAATGTTTCACAAAATCAAGGTGCATTGTTGCTTTGTTAGATAGTATTTAACAGCGTATTTATAATAAATGAATTAGTCTAGTGATACATATGTTTCTAGTATATATGTATCCGTAAAATGTTTATAACATAATTTTATGATGAATTTAAATAGATTTATGAGTGAAATTAAAGTTTCTAGTTTAAGAAAATCATATAAAGATAATTGTGTCCACGGTGTGATGTTATTAGCTCATTATATTAAAACTAGCATTAGTAACCGTGCATTTCTCAAGTTGAATAAATAAATATTAAATATAATAAAACTTTATTGGTTTTAAAATGATATTCCAAGGTAAAATATAATGAAATTATATATAAGTAAAGATGTAAGTAATAAAACATAATCAACTCACTTTTTAACTTTTTTGTTTAAAAAAAACATTGTTTCAAACAAATCATTTTAAAAATTTTTTATTATTATAACTCTCAATTTTAATTATTTTTTATTTATATATATTTTACTTTTAAAACACTAATTTTAAAATACTTTATTTTTAAAATTTTGATGTTTTTAAAAACTTCTTATTTTATAAATTTGTTTCTTTAATTAAAAAACCTTTTTAATTAATTTAAAAAATTATTTTTAGTCTATAATAAATTAAATAAATATTATTAGTAATTATAGTAATTATTAATATGAAAGATATTCAAGAAAAAATTGATAAGAAGGAATGTGATGTTGACGTATATCACTCATTTAAAAACTTTTTTTAGAGTAAGATTATAGGTGAGTGAATTCATAATTCAATATAGGCTTTCAGACGGCCCAACAATTTGGATTGGCCTCTCTGCTTAGATATTGGATATTTAGATGCAACGATCATGAGGCCATGAAGGCAGCAAAGTTTTTTCGGTTATATGTCTTTAAAGGGAATAATGACTTGGGCTTTCTAGGACGGTTTGGGGTGTCTTGGGCTTAGTGGGCCTCGATTTTGGTTTTGTTTTGGGCTCTGCGTTGTCACTTGGAACCTCTTTAGATTGTTGCCTGATTTAACCTTTTTAAAGCTATCTTCTACTTCACTTTAAAACATATAACAAGTGCTATTCATTCGTTTCCAATAAATAATCGTTACATAGATGTGAGCAACTTTAATTTGAATATATTGCCATCTTGAAACAAATATACCTGAAAACGACCCATGTATAACTAGACGGGTCAAATAGGTTGACGGTTGTAAACGAGTTAACAAGTTGGTTGGTTGTTTGAATCAATAATTATATATACTATAAATTCTAATTATTAATAGGTTGACGGGCCGACATGTTACACTTTAGTATCACCAACCTGACCCAATATGAAACGGGTTACAGAGTCGACCCAACCATGACTGGTTATTAAACTGATTAGACAAATCAATCCATAAAATAATTATTTAACGTTTGGTTCGTATCATGTTTTTGAGTCATGCCGGCAATTCGACCCCTAAAACCATCGACTCGAGTTGATCATGCTGCCCTCAACTTCGTCTATAATGTAAAAGAAATATTTTTGTTATATATCGATTATATTTGTTTGTTGTTTTATCATATTCTATATGACAAGTCTATTTTTTTGTTACCCCGTTAAGAAAATAAACTACGCTAATACAATTTAACAAGCCTGGGATTATTTGTACTAAGTTTAAGAAATATAACTACACAATTTTTGTAAGTTTTAACTAGAATCCTAATATTTTATTAAGTTCATTTTAAGGAGCAATCACATCGAGGGGCTTTAAACATCTGATAGACACATAGAATATACTCCTCTAATCTTTGCGACCTTATCTTTCGACACTTTTGACTCCTCTAAGCTCAATAATTTTTTAGTTGTTATAGTCCTGAAATGAATCCTAGGATTGTTACAACCTTATATAAATAAATTTGATTACTATTAAACTTTTTAAGTAAATTATGTTTCTAACTAACTTTATTTTTTTAACATGAAAGAATTACATCAACTTTTGCTTGTAAAATAACTAATCAATAATTGTATTTTGACGTAATGTTAACTCCAATTTATAATAATGTTGTTTTGTTGATACCCCGACAATTTCAACCAACACTCTAGTGCCTTTAGCCCAACCACATTTTTCACTACTTTATCATTTTATTTTAAGCCATAAATATTGCGTACAACAATGAAGCGTTTACGTACAACACTTAGCTTTTGCTGCTGTCTTTGAGTTGATGAGTTCGCGAAATTGATGTGTTTTTAATGCATGCAATTAGTTCTTCTTCAACACGACACTCACTGTTGATGTAATATGAATATAAATGTGATAATGTGAATATAATTATTATTCAACGCTATCAATAATATTTAATTTTTTAAATGTGTTCTTAATAAATGACGACAATGATGTTTGAGAGCAAGTTTGTCAATTCTATTTCAAAGGCAGATTTCTCAATTTATGGTTTTTATTGAATTATTTTAAGAAAGATATTTTTCCGGTAAACAAAAGAGATATATATATATATATATATATATATATATATATATATATATATATTAATATATATTATATAATTTAATATAAGATTATAAAATCAAGAGATAAAATAATAAAAGTGAAAATAAAAATAGAGTTTAGTTGAAGCAAATATCACATTATAATTATACTAGTATTAAAAAACCAGTTATTACACTAGTTGAGTCATAAAAAATATAAATCATAAATTGTATCTTACTACTTTAATAAGGTATATATAATGGACACATGTCAACACCATATTCATTCTCAACAATTTTTTCCCGCTTCTCTCTCCTATTTAAACATCACATTAATTACTACTAATATTATTTATTTTTTTAGATTAAAATAGTTTTTAATAAATTAAGTAAAAGATATTTTTACTATTTTATTTCTAAGAAATAATTATTCATAAATTAGAAAATTTTTTAGAACCTCAACTTTTTTAAAATTTTTTATATTTTATATTTATATTTGGTGTTTTAAAAATAAATTTTTTATAAACAAAAAACAATATTGAGAGTTATAAGAAAAAGTTTTAAGAATGACATTTATTAAAAATTTTGTTTTGAAATCAATTTTATTTTATTTATTATAAGAAACATTTCAATCATATCTTATTTTATAATATCGACTTATAATTAATATTTTTTTCTATTTATTAATCTTTTATTCAACCTGTGTAATACACGGGTTTACTAAAGCTAGTATATTTATAATTACTGAAATAAATTAATATATAAAACATTTTCAAAATATATGATATATATGGTATCTTTTTATTTACAAATGAGAAATGAATAGGAAACATTGAATAAACAAAAGTGTGATTATTTACTATCTTTATTTGAATAAACAAAAATTAAAAAAGTACTCGTAAAGTAAAGTATCAATGATTTACTATATTAATTAGTAATTGTCATAAAATGGGTGAAATAGTTTGTGGAAAAATAAAATTTTAATAATCTAAATTTTGACAAATATCTTTTTAAGATAGTTTTTTATTAGAGTAGTAGAATATAGATTATGGGTGTTGATCAAAAGAGAATACATTTAATATTATATAAAAATGATATTCATAAATGCATTATTTACTTACATCATAATTTAGGGTGTTAATGATTCACTTTTTTTTTTTAACGACAAAATGTATGGCCCTACTTCGGTGGCTTCCAACAGTGATCGCACCCCACCCCTAAGGTGTAAACCCATAACTGAAAAAACCTTTTTATTCAATCCTAAGCATTTGGGTTAAAGATCATTGGTAAAATATTTATCTACTTGTAAGCTATCCAAGCTCAGTTTGGAAAAGAATTATCTAAATTAAATTTATTTAAAATAATCAAGTTTGAGGTTTATACACCATCCTTGGATATGATTCGCGAGTATAACTTTACTTGCACATCTTTCTACTCTAAAAAAATAACTTAGGGTGACACGTGTCAGCATCACATTTCACCTCACCAAAATTTTCCCGCTTCTCTCTTTTATTAAATAATTACCTTAATTACCAATAATATTATTTAACTCATTTTAAAATAAAAATAGTTTTTTAATAAATTAAAAAAAAATCTTTTTATTGATGTTATTTCTAACAAATAAATTTTTATAAAACATCAAACTTTTTTATAATTAGTGTTTTTAAAAAGTAATTTTTTTATAAACCAAAAATAATTAAAATATTATAACAAGAAATTTTTTAAAATGATATTTTTGAATATGATTTGTTTTGAAACAAAATGTTTATTTATTTTTGAAAAAGTTTTAAAACAAAAGTTTAAAAAGTTGATATAAATTTTTTATTATAGTTATTACTTATACGTAATTTCAATTGTATTTTATCTTAAAATATCGTTTTATACTTAATAAAGTTTTATTATGTTTAATATTTTATTTGTTAACCCGTGTAATACACGGGTTTACTATAGCTAGTATATATAATAAATAATAATATTCATATAATAAAACTTATAATATAATGCATACTATTATAAATTTAAACTTAGAATTAATTTCAGTTTTACTCTTTAAGTTTTAGCTAAAGTAACCATTTTCTCCAAAAGATTAAAACATCAATTTATCTCAAAAAGTTTCATATGTTGTTTTAATTTCACTCCAAAAGTTTTATTACTTTTCATAAAATTAAAACAACTAATGAAACTTTGGATTAAAATTAAACAATTTATGAAACTTTTTGAGGTAAATTGATGTTTTTAATCTTTTGGAGGAAATAGTTATTTTAAACAAAACTCAAGTATTAAATTGAACTTAACTCTTAAACTTAAATAAATATATATTACTTAATCAAACGTCACCATAAGTTTTTTTTTTTTTTTGAACAACAAGTTTATTAAAGAGAGACGAAATAAAACTTTATTGGTTTTAAATGATATTCCAAGGTAAAATATAATTGAAATTATATATAAGTAAAGATGTAAGTAATAAAACAATAATATCAACTTCTTTTTAACTTTTTTGTTTAAAAAAAACATTGTTTCAAACAAATCATTTTAAAAATTTTTTTATTATAACTCTCAATTTTAATTATTTTTTTATTATATATATTTTACTTTTAAAAACACTAATTTTAAAATACTTTATATTTTTAAAATTTTGATGTTTTAAAAACTTCTTATTTTATAAATTTGTTTCTTTAATTAAAAACCCTTTTAAATTAATTTAAAATTATTTTTAGTCTATAAATAAATTAAATAATATTATTAGTAATTATAGTAATTATTAAATATGAAAGATATTCAAGAAAAATTGATAAGAAGGAATGTGATGTTGTGACGTATATCACTCATTTAAAACTTTTTTTAGAGTAAGATTATAGGTGAGTGAATTCATAATTCAATATAGGCTTTCAGACGGCCCAACAATTTTGGATTGGCCTCTCTGCTTAGATAGTTGGATATTTAGATGCAACGATCATGAGGCCATGAAGGCAGCAAAGTTTTTTCGGTTATATGTCTTTAAAGGGAATAAGACTTGGGCTTTCTAGGACGGTTTGGGGTGTCTTGGGCTTAGTGGGCCTCGATTTTGGTTTTGTTTTGGGCTCTGCGTTGGTCACTTGGAACCTCTTTAGATTGTTGCCTGATTTAACCTTTTTAAAGCTATTCTTCTACTTCACTTTAAAAACATATAACAAGTGCTATTCATTCGTTTCCAATAAATAATCGTTACATAGATGTGAGCAACTTTAATTTGAATATATTGCCATCTTGAAACAAATATACCTGAAAACGACCCATGTATAACTAGACGGGTCAAATAGGTTGACGGTTGTAAACGAGTTAACAAGTTGGTTGGTTGTTTGAATCAATAAATTATATATACTATAAATTCTAATTATTAATAGGTTGACGGGCCGACATGTTACACTTTAGTATCACCAAACCTGACCCAATTATGAAACGGGTTACAGAGTCGACCCAACCATGACTGGTTATTAAACTGATTAGACAAATCAATCCATAAAATAATTATTTAACGTTTGGTTCGTATCATGTTTTGAGTCATGCCGGCAATTCGACCCCTAAAACCATCGACTCGAGTTGATCATGCTGCCCTCAACTTCGTCTATAATGTAAAAGAAATATTTCGTTATATTATCGATTATATTTGTGTTGTTTTTATCATATTCTTATATGACAAGTCTATTTTTTATGTTACCCCGTTAAGAAAATAAACTACGCTAATACAATTTAACAAGCCTGGGATTATTTGTACTAAGTTTAAGAAATATAACTACACAATTTTTGTAAGTTTTAACTAGAAATCCTAATATGTTTATTAGTTCATTTTAAGGAGCAATCACATCGAGGGGCTTTAAAACATCTGATAGACACATAGAATATACTCCTCTAATCTTTTGCGACCTTATCTTTCGACACTTTTGACTCCTCTAAGCTCAATAATTTTTAGTTGTTATAGTCCTGAAATGAATCCTAGGATTGTTACAACCTTATATAAAATAAATTTGATTACTATTAAACTTTTTAAGTAAATTATGTTTCTAACTAACTTTATTTTTTTAACATGAAAGAATTACATCAACTTTTGCTTGTAAAATAACTAATCAATAATTGTAATTTGACGTAATGTTAACTCCAATTTATAATAATGTTGTTTTGTTGATACCCCGACAATTTCAACCAACACTCTAGTGCCTTTAGCCCAACCACATTTTTCACTACTTATCATTTATTTTTAAGCCATAAATATTGCGTACAACAATGAAGCGTTTACGTACAACACTTAGCTTTTGCTGCTGTCTTTGAGTTGATGAGTTCGCGAAATTGATGTGTTTTTAATGCATGCAATTAGTTATTTCTTCAACACGACACTCACTGTTGATGTAATATGAATATAAATGTGATAATGTGAATATAATTTATTATTTCAACGCTATCAAATAATATTTAATTTTTAAATGTGTTCTTAATAAATGACGACAATGATGTTTGAGAGCAAGTTTGTCAATTCTATTTCAAAGGCAGATTTCTCAATTTTATGGTTTTTATTGAATTATTTTAAGAAAGATATTTTTCCGGTAAACAAAAGAGATATATATATATATATATATATATATATATATATATATATATATATATATATATATATATATATATTTAATATAAGATTATAAATCAAGAGATAAAATAATAAAAGTGAAAATAAAAATAGAGTTTAGTTGAAGCAAATATCACATTATAATTATACTAGTATTAAAAAACCAGTTTATTACACGAGTTGAGTCATAAAAATATAAATCATAAATTTGTATCTTACTACTTTAATAAAAAGGTATATATAATGGACACATGTCAACACCATATTCATTCTCAACAATTTTTTCCCGCTTCTCTCTCCTATTTAATAATCACATTAATTACTACTATATTATTTATTTTTTAGATTAAATAGTTTTTAATAATTAAGTAAAAGATATTTTTACTAATTTATTTCTAAGAAAATAATTATTCATAAAATTAGAAAATTTTTAGAACCTCAAACTTTTTAAAAATATTTTATATTTTATATTTTATATTTGGTGTTTTAAAAAATAAATTTTTTATAAACAAAAAACAATTATTGAGAGTTATAAGAAAAAAGTTTTAAGAATGACATTTATTAAAATATTTGTTTTGAAATCAAAATTTTATTTTATTTATATAAGAAACATTTCAATCATATCTTATTTTATAATATCGACTTATAATTATATTTTTTTCTATTTATTTATCTTTATTCAACCTGTGTAATACACGGGTTTACTAAAGCTAGTATATTTATAATTACTGAAATAAATTATATATAAAACATTTTCAAAATATATGATATATATGGTATCTTTTTATTTACAAATGAGAAATGAATTAGGAAACATTGAATAAACAAAAGTGTGAATTATTTACTATCTTTATTTGAATAAACAAAAATTAAAAAGTACTCGTAAAGTAAAGTATCAATGATTTACTATATAATTAGTAATTGTCATAAAATGGGTGAAAATAGTTTGTGTGGAAAAATAAAAATTTTAATAATCTAAAATTTTGACAAATATCTTTTTAAGATAGTTTTTTATTAGAGTAGTAGAATATGATAGATTATTGGTGTTGATCAAAAGAGAATACATTTAATATTATATAAAAATGATATTCATAAATGCATTTATTTAACTTAACATCATAATATGGGTGTTAATGATTCATCTTTTTTTTTAACGACAAAATGTATGGCCCTACTTCGGTGGCTTCCAACAGTGATCGCACCCCAACCCCTTAAGGTGTAAACCCATAACTGAAAAAACCTTTTTATTCAATCCTAAGCATTTGGGTTAAAGATCATTGTAAATATTTATCTACTTGTAAGCTATCCAAGCTCAGTTTGGAAAAGAATTTATCTAAAATTAAAATTTATTTAAAAATAATCAAGTTTGAGGTTTATACACCATCCTTGGATATGATTCGCGAGTATAACTTTTACTTGCACATCTTTCTACTCTAATAAAAAAGTAACTTAGGGTGACACGTGTCAGCATCACATTTCACCTCACCAAAATTTTCCCGCTTCTCTCTTTTATTAAATAATTACCTTAATTACCAATAATATTATTTAACTCATTTTAAAATAAAAATAGTTTTTTTAAATTAATTAAAAAAAATCTTTTTATTGATGTTATTTCTAACAAATAAATTTTTATAAAACATCAAACTTTTTTATAATTAGTGTTTTTTAAAAGTAATTTTTTATAAACCAAAATAATTAAAATGAATATTATAACAAGAAATTTTTAAAATGATATTTTTGAATATGATTTGTTTTGAAACAAAATGTTTATTTATTTTTTTTGAAACAGTTTTAAAACAAAAGTTTAAAAAGTTGATATAAATTTTTTATTATAGTTATTACTTATACGTAATTTCAATTGTATTTTATCTTAAAATATCGTTTTATACTTAATAAAGTTTTATTATGTTAATATTTTATTTGTTAAACCCGTGTAATACACGGGTTTACTATAGCTAGTATATATAATAATATAATAATATTCATATAATAACTTATATATAATGCATACTATTATAAATTTAAACTTAGAATTAATTTCAGTTTTACTCTTTAAGTTTTAGCTAAAGTAACCATTTTCTCCAAAAGATTAAAACATCAATTTATCTCAAAAAGTTTCATATGTTGTTTTAATTTCACTCCAAAAGTTTTATTACTTTTCATAAAATTAAAACAACTAATGAAACTTTTGGATTAAATTAAAACAATTTATGAACTTTTTGAGGTAAATTGATGTTTTTAATCTTTGGAGGAAATAGTTATTTAACAAAACTCAAGTAGTAAAATTGAACTTAACTCTTAAACTTAATATATATATTACTTAATCAACGTACCATAAGTTTTTTTTTTTTTTTTTGAACAACAAGTTTATAAAGAGAGACGAAAGGTCACAGCAAGACGCTAGGACCTGAAAACATCAAAAATAAAACTGCAAGTACTAAACAACGGCACCCCTATCCCAATGGATTACAACACCAATTATGCCACAACACATTTACTCTCCTAGCTTTATGTTTTAACCAAGCAAAGGAATTAATTTAATCTTCTCCACAAATCTTCCATCGACGGGGTAATTATATGAGTGCATACAAATAATCAATATAAGTATATCTCCTTACTCTAATAAAAATGTATCTATTATGACACATGTATACACTATATTGTTTCTCAATAATTTTCTTGCTTCTCTCTCCTATTTAATAATCATATTAATTACTAATAACATTATTTAATTTTTAGGTTAAAATAGTTTTTTAATAAATTAAGCAATATAATTTTACTAATATTATTTATAAGGAAATAATTTTTCATAAATTCAAAACTTTTTAGAAATCAAAATTTTTAAAATATAAAATATTTTATAATTGGTGTTTTTAAAAAATAAAATCTTTATAAATAAAAATAAATAAAATTGAGAGTTATAGAAGAAAGTTTTTAAGTATGATATTTTTTTAAACATTTGTTTTAAAATAAAATTTTTATTTTATTTATTATAAGAATATTTCATTATATCTTATTTAAAATATAAATTTATAATTAATAAATTTTCATTCTATTAAAATTTTTTATTCAACCCATGTAATACACGGTTTCACTAAAGTTTGTATATATATAACTAGAACTTGAGCTTTGAGAAGAATTAACCAAATGAGCCCATGTTTTAGGTGTTAACTCGAAACGAACTAAGTTACTATGTAATGCTGTTAAAACGAACTGAAAAATCTAACTCTGTTAGTGCATTGGACTAAAATAGTTATACAATACAACCATAGGGATTGATCTGTTAGAAAATTCGTTTTGGACTCAAATGGTTAAAATGACCAAAACAATGGGACCAAAATAGTAATTTACTCTAATAACACTTATAACCCTAAAACTTTATTATTTAGTTAATCTTCAGGATAAACCTGTATCTTTAAATTCAAATTTGGTGTTGTATCCATATAGATTTAAAGGAAGCCAGGTTTTTATTGCTTGTAAGGAAGCTAGGCAAACAATAGAAAAAGTATTCAATACAACTCAAAAATCCTTTTAAACAAGTAAGAAAAATAATAGAAATCCAAATCTAAATATCTAATTCTTAATATTAAACTAAAGTAGGAATCTTATTTGAAATAGGTTCAACAATTAACTCCTACTTGTTACAGTTAACTCCTATTTGAAAACAACTATTCAACAATCAACTCCTACCATTTAGCAATTGTGATGATTAATTCATTTGAGGAGAATGTTGCACCCAATCAAATAAGAAGATAATTTGTTTGCTTTGTGATTCCTAAATACCTTAACTAGTTAGGGTAAGTAGGGTGTTGATTCGACGAGAAGTCCGTGGATGGTGTCACGCGTAATGATTCACAAATTAACTTAAGTTCCTATTGTCACTAGACTGTAAGATAGAGATGGACGAAATTAACTTGAAAACATTAGCAGAACGAAAACTTGAACTTGATTGGAATTAATGAGATGAAAGAGATCACCATGGTTTTAGGAATGTAACTGAAGGTACAACCTACGTTTCACCTAATCTTGAAATCTCATAGACAGAATTTGCTTATCACATATGTTGAATGGTAATTACCAACTCTATAACTGCTTATGTAAAATTAATTAGTAAACTAACTAATTCCACATTCTAAAAGCTTTATTTGCAATCAACGATTAATTAATAATAATAACCTAATTATTACTCAATAGTTAATAATGTGAAATTGATAACTTAATAATAAATTAAATCAACTAACAAATCTTCAATCAAAACATGATTCAAAACACATAACTAAAAAATTTGTTAAACAATCAAGGTTTATGTCTTGAATAGGTGAAAACATAAGAAAGCACAATCTAATCACAAACCATCCACCGAAATGATCACGGATGGTTTAGCCTTGCATCTTCATCATATCTCTTCAATCTGCAACTTGAGCATGAGAAATTCTTGATTAATTTGATTTCCAAATGCTACAAATAGTCAAAAGATTTGTTCTTGGGGTTGGAGGCAAGTTTCCTCTCAAACCCAATGATGGGGGCTTTTGTAGAGTTTAAAAGTTGAAACAATCACAAAATATCACGATGGACCGTAACTGATACGTCGCAGGTTACAACCTACCTTAAGTCAAACGGTCTACCCATTATTTTACGGACTTCACAGATGGACTTTCCACAGGGCCATAGTTTATGACCTCCTTGCTGTTTGTACATTTTTCTTCAATTCAACAAGTTTAAAAAAATATAGTAAATATACTCGAATTAAGATATTAAAATAATTTTTTAAAGGTGTAATTTGTATAAAAATAAAATTATACAAAAAAGTTAAAAATTTAAAAAGAGGAAAATTTTGAAAATGGATGGAAAATCGTTACATCAGTGTTGTAACGCAGTGTAAAAGTTAGTTACACTGAATAATTATAGTGTAAATGTTCGCTACATTATGGTTAACAGGTTATCACAATAACATGTTAACAATGAACTTTATCATAATCAATATTCATTAAATGAGTTCATATTTTTTATATTTAAAGAGAAAGGATGAAAAGCTAATTTCATGTGGACTTAACTACAAAATATTACATACATCTATGTCAGGGACTAAAGATGCAACTTGTTTTTAAAACTTTGGACTATTCTTGTAGTTTTTTTTATTTCTGGAGATCAAACATGCAATATGATCAAATGACATATACTATTTTTGCTATTAACTCTTATTTTATTTAAAGGTACTCTAGAGGTAAGCGCAACTTCTTAGTTTTATCATAAATTATCCTAAAAGCACCCAAACTTGATATTATCATTGACTTGGTAGTTAGAAGTGGGTTCATGTTAGGTTCATGAGCGCAACCACCAACGCGATAGGCCTACCCCAAGGTAAATGGACCGGTGTAACTGAAGTACCCAATTAAGATATTCGAGGGGAATCTAGGTGGCCTATTCTTGTCTTCAAATTAAAGATGTTTATTATAACAACTAACTCATGCCTTCTTTAATCCTACTTTAAATGTTCATCGTGCAAATAGGTGTTTTTAGAATATGTAACGCACATACCCTTTAAGTTTACTATAAGTCTCCAACTCATATAAATAAGTGTTTTTAGAACTCGTAATTTACACACTCTAATTCTATCGAACTATCTTCATATAAGATGTTTTTTAAAACAACTAACTCACACACCCCTTAACTTTACTTTAAATGTTTGTCGTGCATATAAGTTTTTAAAACAACTAACTTACACACTTTAATTCACTCGAACTCTCATCTACAAACATGTTTTTTTTTTAATAACAACCCATACACCCTCTAACACGTGTGATGCAAACATGTGCTCGTGAGAAAGAAGACAAAGGTGGTTGTGAAAATATTGAAAGATGTGGTGGTGACAAAGGACGAATTGAGAACAACAATGGGGGCTTTGGGGAAGATGAAGAACAAATATGTGGTTCCATTTAGATCTTATTATAACTAGCTTTAACCAGTCCGGTGGCCAGATATTTATTGTCGTAATGATATAACTGTTTTTCTTTGCATTCTAAACTAAAAATGATGTTTGTTTAAGATAACTTACAACTTTTTAATGTATAAAATGATGCATTTTATACAAATAATAATGTTGTGTAAGACTAACGTACAACTTTTTTAAATGAAATAAAATGGCAAGACTTCCATTTCAACCAAGTGTGAAACAATATAACTCATGTATTTTCAACCAAATCCATCTATGCTCCTTTGAATAGTTACGTATAACATGAAAGCAGTTAGGTTTTATCACGCATGCCTTGTTGAAATCGCAAGTCTAGAACACACAACGAAGCGAACAAACAAACCTGAAACTTGATAATTCTGGAACCTGAATGCAATCTTCAAATAACCAACTCTTGTATCTGAATCGTGAATCACTATCAAATAAATATCGCCGGTATACGTAAATGACTTATCGGATTAGACAGAAAATTTGATGGAGTTTGAAATTATTCTTCATAATTGGTAGAAACTAACGATTTTGAGAGGAAAACTGTAACCCCCGTTTCATTTTTAATGATCGAGAACCTTCTTAAAACAAAAGTCCCCTTTTGTTTCTTTATTTGACCAAGGTCCAAGGCCACCAACTGTATTGAATTAGTCTCATTGTGGACTTTATCATATAGTAACCACTAAAATGACCCAAATGCATATTTTTAAAATCCAACTGAACCCAACAGCCCACTTCGATAAATTCCCTTGGCTAGATTTACACCAATTTAAATAAATCAAACAGCCCATTTTAATAAATCAAATAATATTTAGAATTAAATTGAGTCCTTACTGTCGCGGCACCTAACTTGTTTAATATCTAAATTTATTTCCTCGATCAATAAGTTAATCAAATATTAGTAAACA
The DNA here is from genome assembly GCA_025506415.1 of Flaveria robusta. NCBI lineage: Eukaryota > Viridiplantae > Streptophyta > Magnoliopsida > Asterales > Asteraceae > Flaveria > Flaveria robusta. The sequence goes on from JACCIZ010000105.1 coordinate 104,212, forward strand.
CGCATCGATAACACTAAAATTACCAGCATGCCTTAGATCATATTAGTTAAGATAATTTCATTAAATCCAAAAACTAGATATTTTAGTTTCATTACTGTAACACAATCCCAGATAGATATAACCAATGTTTTGAGACCGGATCGGACCGGCCGGTCCGACCGGTTCAACCGGGGATCGGCTGGTGGCCGGTCCGGTTCTCATCGATTCGTTTTGGGCGGTCGAATCGGCTGGTTCATCCCGAACCGCTGGTCGGACCGGGAAACGGACCGGTTCGGACCGGATTTCGTATTTTTTTTAATTTTTTTAATTTTTTGATTTTAATGGGTAAAAACGGGGTGTTGAACCATAAATTAGTATGTTGGATATAAAAATATAGTTAAGTTTTATATATAACTATAAAATACATATATAAATTACTTATATTTAATTATATATATAACTATATATATATAACTATATATATAACTATGACGTCATCCGTTCTTAAATCCGGTCCGACCACCAAACCAGTAAGGCGTCCGGTTCGACGTCCGATCCGGTTCTGAAAACATTGGATATAACCCGGTGCATGAAGTTCCCCTAAAAGGCATCATTCCGACTTGCACGACCTATGCACACAACTTTATGAGGTAGGGCACTGTTTATACAATGTAAAAATTTGAATTTTGATTATACAATCCATGAAACTCGTGGTTCACGCGAGACAAACGCTAGCTAGAAGAGGTAACATATCAAAGTGGAGGATGAAGCACCATTTTATAAAGGAAACCAAATGACAACATATAAGAGCAAAGAACACAAACATAGAAAAATATTCATATATACTTACCTATGTAGACAAAGAACCTACAATAGTCAAACAATGATATCTTACTAAAAAAGAAAAGTCTCTCATGAAGAGTCGATGTTGGATTTTCACATGTTCTATGTTGCCATTGGTGCTCCTAGATTCAATTTTTCCTCTGCAACCTCATACGTTTCCTTAGCCTGCTCCTTTATTTCCATTGAAATCGAAAAGTATATCAAACTTGGCTTTGATAACATAGGCATTCCTCACTACAAAAACT
>JACCIZ010000102.1:0-82500 GCA_025506415.1 Flaveria robusta
TTTGTTGTCCTTGTTGTCGTCGTCATTGTCGTCGTCGTGGTGTCGTCGACGTCGTTGTTGTCGTCGTCGTTGTTGTTGTTGTCGTTGTTGTTATCGTCATTCTCGTTGTCATTCTTGATGTTGTCGTCATGGTTGTTGTCGTCGTTGCTGTGTTCGTCGCTGTTCTTGTCGTCGTTGTTGTTGTCGTGGTAGTTGCTTTCGTCGTTGTCATCGTTGTTGTCGTCGTTCTTGTGGTTGTCTTCATCATCGTCGTCGTTGTTATTATTGTGTTTGTGGTTCTCGTAATCGTGGTTATCGTCGTTGTTGTTGTGGTCGTCGTTGTGGTTGTCGTCGTTGTTGTTGCCACCGTCGTCGTTGTTTTCGTCGTCATTGTTATCGTCGTCGTTGTTGTCGACGTCGTTGTTGTCGTCATTGTTGTTGTCGTCGTCGCGGTGTCATCGTCGTTGTTGTCGTCGTCGTTGTTGTCGTTCTTGTTGTCGTCGTCGTTGTTATCGTCGTCGTGGTTGTCGTCGTCGTGGTTGTCGTCGTTGTGGTATCGTCGTCGTTGTTGTTGTCGTCGTCGTGGTTGTTGTCATTGTTGTTTTGGTCGTCGTTGTCGTCGTTGTTGTCCTCGCTGTTGTTGTTGCCGTCGTTGTTGTTGTCGTAGTTGTTCTTGTCGTCGTTGTTGTTATCGTCGTCATGGTGTGGTCGTCGTTTTTGTTATCGTCGTCATGGTGTGGTCGTCGTTGTTGTTATCGTCGTGGTTTTTGTCGTCGTTATTGTCCTTGTTGTCTTCGTCGTGGTGTCGCCATCGTCATCGTCGTTGTTGATGTTGTCGTCGTTGTTGATGTCGTCGTTGTCATTGTCGTTCTTGTTATTGTTGTCGTCGTGGTTGTTGTTGTTGTTGTTGTTGTTGTTGTTGTTGCTGTTGTTGTTGTTTTTGTCGTCGTGGTTGTTGTCGCCGTTGCCGTTTTTGTCATTGTCGTCGTTGTCGTTGTCGTTGTCATCATTGTCGTCGTGGTTGTTGTAGTTGTTGTTGTTTGCCTTGTTGTCGTCGTTGGTGTTGTCGTCGTTGTTACTGTCGTCGTCATTGTGGTCGTCGGGGTTGTTGTCTCCGTCGTGGTTGTTGTCGTCGTTGTTACTATCGTCGTCATTGTGGTAGTCGAGGTTGTTTTTGCCGTCGTGCTTGTTGTCGTGGTGGTTGTTGTCATCGTCGTTGTCGTCGTGTTGTTGTCGTTGTTGGTCGTCATTGATGTTATCATCATTCTCGTTGTTGTTGTAGTCGTCGTTTGTTGTCGTCGTCGTTTGTTTCGTTGTTGTGTCGTCGTTGTTGTTGTCGTGGTAGTTGCTTTCGTCATTGTCGTCGTTGTTTTCGTCGCTCTTGTGGTTGTCTTCATCATCGTCGTCGTTGTTATTATTGTGTTTGTGGATCTCATAATCGTGGTTATCGTCTTTGTTGTTGTCGTCGTTGTTACTGTCGTCGTTGTTACTGTCGTCGTCGGGGTTGTTGTCTCCGTCGTGGTTGTTGTCGTCGTTGTTACTGTCGTCGTCATTGTGGTAGTCGAGGTTGTTTTCGCCGTCGTGCTTGTTGTCGTGGTGGTTGTTGTCATAGTCGTTGTTGTCGTCGTGGTTGTTGTCGTTGAAGTTGTTGTCGTCATTGATGTTATCATCATTCTCGTTGTTGTTCTTGTAGTTGTCGTCGTGGTTGTTGTCGTCGTCGTTGTGTTCGTCGTTGTTGTTGTCGTCGTTGTTGTTGTCGTGGTAGTTGCTTTCGTCATTGTCGTCGTTGTTTTCATCGCTCTTGTGGTTGTCTTCATCATCGTCGTTGTTGTTATTATTGTGTTTGTGGATCTCGTAATCGTGGTTATCGTCTTTGTTGTTGTCGTCGTTGTTACTGTCGTCGTCATTGTGGTCGTCGTGGTTGTTGTCGTTGTTGTTACTATCGTCGTCGTTGTGGTAGTCGAGGTTGTTTTCACCGTCGTGGTTGTTGTCGTGGTGGTTGTTGTCATCGTCGTTGTTGTCGTCGTGGTTGTTGTCTTCGTTGTTGTTGTCGTCGTTGTTCTGGTCGTCGTCGTCGTCGTCGTCATTATTGTCGTTGTTTGTTGTTGTCGTTGTAGTTGTTGTCCTCGTTGTTGTTGTCGTCGTCGTCGTTGTTGTTGTCCCCGTTGTCGTCGTCGTGGTTGTTGTCGTCGTTGTTCTTGTCGTCGTTGTCGTCGCGCTTGTTGTCATTGTTCTTGGTTGCCTTGTTGTCGTCGTTGTTGTTCTACTTGTTGTCGTTGTTGTTCTCGATGTTGTTATCCTTGTTGTCGTTGTCGTTCTTGTGTTTGTCGTCATTGTCGTCGTTGTCATTCTTCTTGTTGTTGTCGTCGTTGTAGTTGTCATTGAAGTGGTTGTCGTCGTTGTTGTTATCATCGTTCTCGTTGTCGTTCTTGATGTTGTCGTCGTTGGTGTGTTCGTCGTTGTTGTTTTTGTGGTTGTCATCGTTGTTGTTGTCGTCGTCGTTGTTTTTGTTATTGTGGTTATTGTCGTCGTTGTTGTCCTTGTTGTTGTTGTTGTTGTTGTCGTCGTTGGTGTCCTTATTCTCGTCGTCGTGGTTGTCGTCGTTATTCCTGTCGTCGTTGTTGTTATCATCATTCTCGTTGTTGTTCCTGTTGTTGTCGTCGTTGTTGTTGTCCTTGTTGTCGTCGACGTGGTTGTTATCATCGTTGTTACTGTCGTCGTCATTGTGGGCGTCGTGGTTGTTGTTGTCATCGTCGTTGTTTTCGTCGTTGTCGTCGTCGTCGTTGTTGTTGTTGTTTGTTGTTGTCATTGTAGTTGTTGTCCTCGTTGTTGTTGTCGACGTCGTCGTCGCTGTTGTCCTCGTTGTCGTCGTCGTGGGTGTTGTAGTCGTTGTTGTTCTACTTGTTGTTGTTGTTGTTCTCGGTGTTGTTGTCCTTGTTGTCGTTGTCGTTCTTGTGATTGTCGTCATTGTCGTCGTTGTCGTTCTTCTTGTTGTTGTCGTCGTGGTTGTTGTTGTCGTTGTTGTTCTCGTCATTGTAGTTATTGTTGAAGTTGTTGTCGTCGTTGTTGTTATCATCGTTCTCGTTGTCGTTCTTGTTGTTGTCGTCGTAGTTGTTGTCGTCGTTGTTGTGTTCGTCGTTGTTGTTGTCGTGGTAGTTGCTTTCGTCGTTGTCGTCGTTGTTGTCGTCATTCTTGTGGTTGTCGTCGTCGTTGTTGTTGTCGTCGTCTTTGTTTTTGTCATTATGGTTGTTGTCGTCGTTGTTGTTGTCCTTGTTGTCGTTGTTGGTGTCCTGTTTTGTCGTCGTCGTGGTTGTGTCGTCGTTGTGTCGCGTCGTCGTCATTTTTGTCGTTGGAATTGTTGTCGTCGTCATCGTTGTTGTTGTCATCGTTGTTGTCCTCGTTGTTGTCGTCGTCGTTGTTGTCCTTGTTGTCGTCGTCGTCGTCGTTGTTGTCCTTGTTGTCGTCATCGTCGTCGTTGTTGTCCTTTTTGTCGTCGTCGTCGTTGTTGTCCTTTTTGTTGTCGTCGTGGTTGTTGTCTTTGTTGTAATTGTCGTCGTCATTGTGGTCGTCGAGGTTGTTGCTGTCGTCGTCGTTGTTGTCATCGTCGTTGTTGTCGTCGTGGTTGTTGTCTTCGTTGTTGTTGTCGTCGTTGTTCAGGTCGTCGTCGTTGTCGTTGTTGTCGTTGATTGTTGTTGTCGTTGTAGGTGTTGTTGTCGTCGTTGTTCTCATCGTTGTTGTTGTCCTCGTTGTTGTTGTCGTCGTCGTTGTCGTTGTCGTTGTCCTCGTTGTCGTCGTCGTGGTTGTTGGCGTCGTTCTTCTTGTCGCAGTTGTTATTGTCGTCATGGTTGTTATCGTCGTTGTTGTTGTCGTCGTCGTTGTTGTTGTCGTCGTGGTGTCGTCTTTGTTGTTGTCGTTGTTGTTGTCCTTGTTGTCGTCATCGTGGTGTCGTCGTTGTTGTCGTTGTTGTTGTCGTCGTCGTGGTTGTCGTCGTCGTGGTATGGTTGTCGTTGTTGTTCTTTTTATCATCGTCGTTGTTGTTGTCTTATTCGTCGTTATTGTCGTCGTCATTGTTGTCGTCGTTGTTATTGTCTTCGTTGTTGTCCTTGATGTCGTTGTCGTTGTTGTCCTCGCTGTCGTCGTCGTCGTTGTTGTCCTTTTTGTCGTCGTCGTTGTTGTTGTCGTCGTCATTGTGGCCGTCGGGGTTGTTGTCGTCATCGTTGTTGTTGTTGTCGTCATCATCATTGTTGTCGTCGTGGTTGTTGTCTTCGTTGTCGTCGTTGTTGTCGTTGATTGTTGTTGTCGTTGTAGTTGTTGTTGTCGTCGTTGTTCTCCTCGTTGTTGTTGTCGTCGTCGTTGTTGTTGTCGTCGTCATGGTGTCGTCGTCGTTGTTGTTATCGTTGCGGTTGTTGTCGTCGTTATTGTCCTTGTTGTCTTCGTCGTGGTGTCACCATCGTTGTTGCTGTTGTCGTCGTTGTTGATGTCGTCGTTGTCATTGTCGTTCTTGTTATTGTTGTTGTCGTGGTTGTTGTTGTTGCTGTTGTTGTTGTTGTTGTCGTCGTGGTTGTTGTCGTCGTTGACGTCGTTGTCATTGTCGTTCTTGTCCTTGTCGTTGTCATCGTTGTGTTGTTTGCCTTGTTGTTGTCCTTGTTGTCGTTGTTGTTGTTGTCGTCGTTGTTGTCCTTGTTGTCGTTGTTGTTGTCATTGTCGTTCTTGTTGTTTTCTTCTTTGTTGTTTCCTCGTTGTCGTTCTTGTGTTTGTCGTCATTGTCGTCGTTGTCATTCTACTTGTTGTTGTCGTCGTGGTTGTTGTCGTCGTTGTTGTTCTCATCATTGTAGTTGTCGTTCAAGTTGTTGTTGTCGTCGTCGTCGTTGTGTTCGCCGTTGTTGTCGACGTTGTTGTTGTCGTAGTCGTGGTTGTTGTTGTCGTCATTGTTGTTGTCGTCGTCGTGGTGTCATCGTTGTTGTTGTCATCGTTGTTGTCGTTGTTGTTGTTGTCATCATTGTTGTTGTTGTCGTCGTTGTTGTTGTCGTCGTCGTGGTATCGTCATCGTTGTTGTTGTCGTCATTGTTGTTGTCGTCGTCGTGGTTGTTGTCGTCGATGTTCTAGTCGTCGTAGTTGTCGTCGTCGTTGTTGTCGTTGTTTGTTGTTGTCGTTGTAGTTGTTGTCGTCATCGTTGTTGTCCTCGTTGTTGTTGTTGTCGTCGTTGTTGTTATCCTCGTTCTCGTCGTCATTGTTGTTATCGTCGTTGTTGTTGTCGTCGTTGTTCTGGTCGTCGTCATGGTGTCGTCGTCGTTGTTGTTCTCGTCGTGGTTGTTGTCATCGTTATTGTCCTTGTTGTCTTCGTCGTGGTTGTTGTCATCGTTATTGTTCTTGTTGTCTTCATCGTGGTGTCGTCGTCGTTGTCGTCGTCGCCGTTGTCATTGTTGTTCTTGTTATTGTTGTCGTCATCGTTGTTGTTGTTGTCGTCGTGATTGTTGTTGTTGCTGTTGTTGTTGTCGTCGTTGTCGTTGTCATCGTTGTCGTCGTTGTTGTTGTTGTTGTTGTTTGTTGTTGTTTGTTGTTGTCGTTGTAGTTGTTGTCCTCGTTGTTGTTGTCGACGTCGTCGTCGCTGTTGTCCTCGTTGTCGTCGTTGTTGTTATACTTGTTGTTGTTGTTGTTCTCGGTGTTGTTGTCCTTGTTGTCGTTGTCGTTCTTGTGATTGTCGTCATTGTCGTCGTTGTCGTTCTTCTTGTTGTTGTCGTCGTGGTTGTTGTTGTCGTTGTTGTTCTCGTCATTGTAGTTGTTGTTGAAGTTGTTGTCGTCGTTGTTGTTATCATCGTTCTCGTTGTCGTTCTTGTTGTTGTCGTCGTAGTTGTTGTCGTCGTTGTTGTGTTCGTCGTTGTTGTTGTCGTGGTAGTTGCTTTCGTCGTTGTCGTCGTTGTTGTCGTCGTTCTTGTGGTTGTCGTCGTCGTTGTTGTTGTCGTCGTCTTTGTTTTTGTCATTATGGTTGTTGTCGTCGTTGTTGTTGTCCTTGTTGTCGTTGTTGGTGTCCTTGTTGTCGTCGTCGTGGTTGTCGTCGTTGTTGTCGTCGTCGTCGTCATTGTTGTCGTTGGAATTGTTGTCGTCGTCGTCGTTGTTGTTGTCATCGTTGTTGTCCTCGTTGTTGTCGTCGTCGTTGTTGTCCTTGTTGTCGTCGTCGTCGTCGTTGTTGTCCTTGTTGTCGTCATCGTCGTCGTTGTTGTCCTTTTTGTCGTCGTCGTCGTTGTTGTCCTTTTTGTTATCGTCGTGGTTGTTGTCTTTGTTGTAATTGTCGTCGTCATTGTGGTCGTCGAGGTTGTTGCTGTCGTCGTCGTTGTTGTCATCGTCGTTGTTGTCGTCGTGGTTGTTGTCTTCGTTGTTGTTGTCGTCGTTGTTCAGGTCGTCGTCGTTGTCGTTGTTGTCGTTGATTGTTGTTGTCGTTGTAGGTGTTGTTGTCGTCGTTGTTCTCATAGTTGTTGTTGTCCTCGTTGTTGTTGTCGTCGTCGTTGTCGTTGTCGTTGTCCTCGTTGTCGTCGTCGTGGTTGTTGGCGTCGTTCTTCTTGTCGCAGTTGTTATTGTCGTCATGGTTGTTATCGTCATTGTTGTTGTCGTCGTTGTTGTTGTCGTCGTGGTGTCGTCTTTGTTGTTGTCGTTGTTGTTGTCCTTGTTGTCGTCATCGTGGTGTCGTCGTTGTTGTCGTTGTTGTTGTCGTCGTCGTGGTTGTCGTCGTCGTGGTATGGTCGTCGTTGTTGTTCTTTTTATCGTCGTCGTGGTATGGTCATCGTTGTTGTTCTTTTTATCATCGTCGTGGTTGATGTCGTCGTTGTTCTGGTCGTCGTTGTTGTCGTAGGTTGTTGTTGTCGTCGTGGTTGTTGTCTTCGTTGTTGTTGTCGTCGTTGTTGTTGTCGTCGTTGTTCAGGTCGTCGTTGTCGTCGTTGTTGTCGTTGATTGTTGTTGTCGTTGTAGTTGTTGTTGTCGTCGTTGTTCTCATCGTTGTTGTTGTCCTCGTTGTTGTTGTCGTCGTTGTGGTTGTTGTCGTCGTTGTTCTTGTCGCCCTTGTTGTTGTCGTCGTTGTTGTTGTCGTCGTGGTGTCGTCTTTGTTGTTGTCGTTTTTGTTGTCCTTGATGTCGTCATCGTGGTGTCGTTGTCGTTGTTGTCCTTGTTGTCGTCGTCGTCGTCGTTGTTGTCGTTGTTGTCGTCATCGTTGTTGTCGTTGTTGTTGTCGTCGTTGTTGTTGTCGTCGTTGTTCTGGTCGTCGTCATGGTGTCGTCGTCGTTGTTGTTCTCGTCGTGGTTGTTGTCATCGTTATTGTCCTTGTTGTCTTCGTCGTGGTTGTTGTCATCGTTATTGTTCTTGTTGTCTTCATCGTGGTGTCGTCGTCGTTGTCGTCGTCGCCGTTGTCATTGTTGTTCTTGTTATTGTTGTCGTCATCGTTGTTGTTGTTGTCGTCGTAATTGTTGTTGTTGCTGTTGTTGTTGTCGTCGTTGTCGTTGTCATCGTTGTCGTCGTGGTTGTTGTCGTTATTGTTGTTTGCCTTGTTGTCGTCGTTGTTGTTCTCCTTGTCGTCGTTGTCGTTCTTGTCGTTTTCTTCGTTGTTGTTGTCGTCGTTGTTGTTGTCGTCGTGGTGTCGCCTTTGTTGTTGTCGTTGTTGTTGTCCTTGATGTCGTCATCGTGGTGTCGTCGTCGTTGTTGTCCTTGTTGTCGTCGTCGTCGTCGTTGTTGTCCTTTTTGTTGTCGTCGTGGTTGTTGTCTTTGTTGTTATTGTCGTCGTCATTGTGGTCGTCGAGGTTGTTGCTATCATCTTCGTTGTTGTCGTCGTCGTTGTTGTCGTCGTGGTTGTTGTCTTCGTTGTTGTTGTCCTCGTTGTTGTTGTCGTCGTCGTGGTTGTTGTCGTCGTTGTTCTTTTCGCCCTTGTTATTGTCGTTGTGGTTGTTATCGTCGTTGTTGTTGTCGTCGTTTTGTTGTCGTCGTGGTGTCGTCTTTGTTGTTGTCGTTTTTTGTCCTTGATGTCGTCATCGTGGTGTCGTTGTCGTTGTTGTCCTTGTTGTCGTCGTCGTCGTCGTTGTTGTCCTTGTTGTCGTCATCGTTGTTGTCGTTGTTGTTGTCGTCGTTGTTGTTGTCGTCGTTGTTCGGGTCGTCGTCATGGTGTCGTCGTCGTTGTTTTCTTCTGTCGTGGTTGTGTTGTCATCGTTATTGTCCTTGTTGTCTTCGTCGTGGTTGTTGTCATCGTTATTGTTCTTGTTGTCTTCATCGTGGTGTCGTCGTCGTTGTCGTCGTCACCGTTGTCATTGTTGTTGTTGTTGTCGTCGTAATTGTTGTTGTTGCTGTTGTTGTTGTCGCGTCTGTCGTTGTCATCGTTGTCGTCGTGGTTGTTGTCGTTATTGTTGTTTGCCTTGTTGTCGTCGTTGTTGTTCTCCTTGTCGTCGTTGTCGTTCTTGTCGTTTTCTTCTTCGTTGTTGTGTTTTCGTCGTTGTCGTTCTTGTGTGTTTTTCGTCATTGTCGTCGTTGTCGTTCTTCTTGTTGTTGTCATCGTTGTAGTTGTCGTTGAAGTTGTTTCGTCGTTGTTGTTATCATCGTTCTCGGTTGTTGTGGTCGTTGTCGTTGTTGTGTTGTCGTCGTTGTTGTGTTCGCCGTTGTTGTGTTGTGGTTGTGTTCGTCGTTGTTGTTGTTGTGGTAGTTGCTTTCGTCGTTGTCGTCGTTGTTGTTGTCGTTCTTGTGGTTTTCGTCGTTGTTGTTATCGTCGTCGTCGTTGTTTTTGTCATTGTGGTTGTTGTCGTCGTTGTTGTTGATGTTGTTGTCATCGTTGTTGTCCTTGTTGTCGTCGTTGTTGTTGTCTTATTCGTCGTTGTTGTCGTCGTTGTTATTGTCTTCGTTGTTGTCCTTGTTGTCGTTGTCGTTGTTGTCCTCGTTGTCGTCGTCGTCGTTGTTGTCCTTGTTGTGGTCGTCGTGGTTGCTGTCTTCGTTGTTGTTGTCGTCGTTGTTCTAGTCGTCGTTGTCGTCGTCGTCGTCGTTGTCGTTGTTTGTTGTTGTCCTCGTTGGCGTTGTCGTGGTTGTTGTAGTCGTTGTTCTTGTCGTCGTTGTTGTTGTCATCGACATGGTGTCGTCGTCGTTGTTGTTATCGTCGTGGTTGTTGTCGTCGTTATTGTCCTTGTTGTCTTCGTCGTGGTGTCGTCGTCGTTGTTTTCGTCGTCGTCGTCGTTGTCATTGTTGTTCTTGTTATTGTTGTTGTCGTGGTTGTTGTTGTTGTTGCTGTTGTTGTGGTTGTCGTTCTTGCGTTTTCTTCGTTGTTGTTTTTGTCGTTGTTGTTCTTGTGTTTGTCATCGTTGTCTTCGTTGTTATTCTCGTCGTTGTAGTTGTCTTTGAAGTTGTTGTCGTCGTTGTTGTTATCATCGTTCTCGTTGTTGTCGTCATGATTGTTGTCGTGGTTGTTGTTGTCGTGGTAGTTGCTTTCGTCGTTGTCGTCGTTCTTGTGGTTGTCGTCGTTGTTGTTATCATCGTCGTTGTTTTTGTCATTGTGGTTGTTGTCGTCGTTGTTGTTGTCCTTGTTGTCATTGTTGTTGTTGTCGTCGTTGTCGTAGTTGTTGTCGTTGATTGTTGTTGTCGTTGTAGTTGTTGTTGTCGTCGTTGTTCTCATCGTTGTTGTTGTCCTCGTTGTTGTTGTCGTCGTCGTTGTTGTTGTCCTCGTTGTCGTCGTCGTGGTTGTTGTCGTCGTTGTTCTTGTCGCCGTTGTTATTGTCGTTGTGGTTGTTATCGTCGTTGTTGTTGCGTCGTTGTTGTTGTCGTCGTGGTGTCGTCTTTGTTGTTATCGTTGTTGTTGTCCTTGATGTCGTCATCGTGGTGTCGTCGTCGTTGTTGTCCTTGTTGTCGTCGTCGTCGTCGTTGTTGTCCTTTTTGTTGTCGTCGTGGTTGTTGTCTTTGTTGTTATTGTCGTCGTCATTGTGGTCGTCGAGGTTGTTGCTATCATCGTCGTTGTTGTCGTCGTGGTTGTTGTCTTCGTTGTTGTTGTCGTCGTTGTCGTCGTTGTTGTCGTTGATTGTTGTTGTCGTTGTAGTTGTTGTTGTCGTCGTTGTTCTCATCGTTGTTGTCGTCCTCGTTGTTGTTGTCGTTGTTGTTGTCCTCGTTGTCGTCGTCGTGGTTGTTGTCGTCGTTGTTCTTGTCGCCGTTGTTATTGTCGTTGTGGTTGTTATCGTCGTTGTTGTTGTCGTCGTTGTTGTTGTCGTCGTGGTGTCGCCTTTGTTGTTGTCGTTGTTGTTGTCCTTGATGTCGTCATCGTGGTGTCGTCGTCGTTGTTGTCCTTGTTGTCGTCGTCGTCGTCGTTGTTGTCCTTTTTGTTGTCGTCGTGGTTGTTGTCTTTGTTGTTATTGTCGTCGTCATTGTGGTCGTCGAGGTTGTTGCTATCATCTTCGTTGTTGTCGTCGTCGTTGTTGTCGTCGTGGTTGTTGTCTTCGTTGTTGTTGTCGTCGTTGTTGTTGTCGTCGTTGTTCAGGTCGTCGTTGTCGTCGTTGTTGTCGTTGATTGTTGTTGTCGTTGTAGTTGTTGTTGTCGTCGTTGGTCTCATCGTTGTTGTTGTCCTCGTTGTTGTTGTCGTCGTCGTGGTTGTTGTCGTCGTTGTTCTTGTCGCCCTTGTTATTGTCGTTGTGGTTGTTATCGTCGTTGTTGTTGTCGTCGTTGTTGTTGTCGTCGTGGTGTCGTCTTTGTTGTTGTCGTTTTTGTTGTCCTTGATGTCGTCATCGTGGTGTCGTTGTCGTTGTTGTCCTTGTTGTCGTCGTCGTCGTCGTTGTTGTCCTTGTTGTCGTCATCGTTGTTGTCGTCGTCGCGGTTGTCGTCGTCGTGGTATGGTCGTCGTTCTTCTCCTTTTTATCGTCGTCGTGGTTGTTGTCGTCGTTGTTCTGGTCGTCGTTGTTGTCGTTGTTTGCTGTTGTCGTTGTAGTTGTCGTCGTCGTCGTTGTTGTTGTCGTCGTCGTTGTTGTTATCCTCGTTGTTGTCGTCGTGGTGTCGTCGTCGTTGTTGTTATCGTCGTGGTTGTTGTCGTCGTTATTCTCCTTGTTGTCTTCGTCGTGGTCTCGTCGTCGTTGTCGTCGTTGTCGTCGTCATCGTCGTTGTTGATTTTGTTGTCGTTGTTGATGTCGTCGTTGTCATTGTCGTTCTTGTTATTGTTGTCGTCCTGGTGGTTGTTGTTGTTGTGGTTGTTGTCATCGTGGTTGTTGTCGTCATTGTCGTCGTTGTTGTTGTCGTTCTTGTCATTGTCGTCGTTGTCGTTGTCATCGTTGTCGTCGTGGTTGTTGTAGTTGTTGTTGTTTGCCTTGTTGTCGTCGTTGTTGTTCTCGCTGTTGTTGTCCTTGCTGTCGTTGTTGTTGTCGTTGTCGTTCTTGTCGTTTTCTTCGTTGTTGTTTTCTTCGTTGTAATTCTTGTGTTTGTCGTCATTGTCGTCGTTGTCGTTCTACTTGTTGTTGTCGTCGTGGTTGTTGTCATCGTGGTTGTTATCGTCTTTGTAGTTGTCGTTGAAGTTGTTCTCGTCGTTGTTGTTATCATCGTTCTCGTTGTCGTTCTTGTTGTTGTCGTCGTGGTTGTTGTCGTCGTCGTTGTGTTCTTTGTTGTTGTTGTCGTGGTAGTTGCTTTCGTCATTGTCGTCGTTGTTGTCATCGTTCTTGTGGTTGTCTTCATCACCGTCGTCGTTGTTATTATTGTGTTTGTGGTTCTCGTAATCGTGGTTATCATCGGTGTTGTTGTGGTCGTGGTTGTTGTCGTCGTCGTCGTGGTGTCGTCATCGTTGTGGTTTTATCATCGTTGTTGTCGTCGTCGTTGTTGTCCTTGTTGTCGTCGTCGTGGTTGTCGTCGTTGTTGTCGTCGTGGTTGTCGTCGTTGTTGTTGTCGTCGTCGTTGTTGTCGTCGTTGTTGTCCTTGTTGTCGTCGTCGTCGTTGTTGTCCGTGTTGTGGTCGTCGTGGTTGCTGTCTTCGTTGTTGTTGTCGTCGTTGTGGTTGTCGTCGTTGTTGTCGTTGTTGTCGTTGTAGTTGTCCTCGTTGGCGTTGTCATGGTTGTTGTAGTCGTTGTTCTTGTCGTCGTTGTTGTCGTCATCGTCATGGTGTCGCGTCGTTGTTGTTATCGTCGTGGTTGTTGTCGTCGTTATTGTCCTTGTTGTCTTCGTCGTGGTGTCGTCGTCGTTGTTGATGTCGTCGTTGTCATTGTTGTTCTTGTTTGTTGTTGTTGTGGGTTGTAGTTGTTGTTGTTGTGGTTGTCGTTCTTGCGTTTTCTTCGTTGTTGTTTTTGTCGTTGTTGTTCTTGTGTTTGTGTCGTCGTTGTTATTCTCGTCGTTGTAGATGTCAATGAAGTTGTTGTCGTCGTTGTGTTATCATCGTTCTCGTTGTTTTCGTTATGGTTGTTGTCGTGGTTGTTGTTGTCGTGGTAGTTGCTTTCGTCGTTGTCGTCGTTCTTGTGGTTGTCGTCGTTGTTGTTGTCATCGTCGTTGTTTTTGTCATTTTGGTTGTTGTCGTCGTTGTTGTTGTCCTTGTTGTCGTTGTTGTTGTTGTCGTCGTTGTTGTCCTTGTTGTTGTCATTGTCGTTCTTGTCGTTTTCTTCGTTGTTGTTTTCTTCGTTGTCATTCTTGTGTTTGTCGTCGTTGTCATTCTACTTGTTGTTGTCGTCGTTGTTCTTCTCGCCATTATAGTTGTCGTTGAAGTTGTTGTCGTCGTTGTTGTTATCATCGTTCGTTGTTGTCGTTCTTGTTGTTGTCGTCGTTGTTGTGTTCGTCGTTGTTGTTGTCGTGGTAGTTGCTTTCGTCGTTGTCGTCGTTGTTATAGTCGTTCTTTTGGTTGTCTTCATCATCGTCGTCGTTGTTATTATTATGTTTGTGGTTCTCGTAATCGTGGTTATCAATGTTGTTGTTGTGGTCGTCGTTGTGGTTGTCGTCGTTGTTGTTGTTGTCGTCGTCGTTGTGGTCGTCGTTGTTGTTGTTGTAGTCGTGGTTGTCGTGGTTGTTGTTGTCGTCGTGGTGTCGTCTTTGTTGTTGTCGTTGTTGTTGTCGTCGTCGTGGTTGTCGTCGTCGTGGTATGGTCGTCATTGTTGTTCTTTTTATCGTCGTCGTGGTATGGTCATCGTTGTTGTTCTTTTTATCATCGTCGTGGTTGTTGTCGTCGTTGTTCTGGTCGTCGTTGTTGTCGTAGTTTGTTGTTGTCGTTGTAGTTGTCGTCGTCGTCGTTGTTGTCCTCGTTGTTGTTGTCGTCGTCGTTGTTGTTATCCTCGTTGTTGTCGTCGTGGTGTCGTCGTCGTTGTTATTGTCGTCGTGGTTGTTGTCGTCGTTATTGTCCTTGTTGTCTTCGTCGTTGTTGATTTTGTTGTCGTTGTTGATGTCGTCGTTGTCATTGTCGTTCTTGTTATTGTTGTCGTCCTGGTGGTTGTTGTTGTTGTTGTTGTTGTTGTCATCGTGGTTGTTGTTGTCATTGACGTCATTGTCGTTGTCATTCTTGTCATTGTCGTCGTTGTCGTTGTCATCATTGTCGTCGTGGTTGTAGTAGTTGTTATTGTTTGCCTTGTTGTCGTCGTTGTTGTTCTCGTTGTTGCCGTTGTTGTCGTTGTCGTTCTTGTCGTTTTCTTCGTTGTTGTTTTCTTCGTTGTCGCTCTTGTGTTTGTCGTCATTGTCGTTATACTTGTTGTTGTCGTCGTGGTTGTTGTCGTCGTGGCTGTTACCGTCGTTGTAGTTGTCGTTGAAGTTGTTCTCGTCGTCGTTGCTATCATCGTTCTCGATGTAGTTCTTGTTGTTGTCGTCGTGGTTGTTGTCGTCATCGTTGTGTTCGTTGTTGTTGATGTCGTGGTAGTTGCTTTCGTCGTTGACGTCGTTGTTGTCGTCGTTCTTGTGGTTGTCTTCATCACCGTCGTCGTTGTTATTTTTGTGTGTGTGATTCTCGTAACCGTGGTTATCGTCATTGTTGTTGTGGTCGTCGTCGTCGTTGTTGTCGTCGCCGTCGTTGTGGTCATCGTTGTTGTCGTCGTCGTCGTTGTCGTCGTCGTGATTGTTGTCGTCGTCATCGTGGTGTCGTCGTCGTTGTCGTTTCGTCATCGTTGTTGTTGTCGTCGTTGTTGTCCTTGTTGTCGTCGTCGTGGTTGTCGTCGTTGTTGTCGTCGTGGTTGTCGTTGTTGTTGTCGTTGTAGTCTTTGTCGTCGTTGTTGTCCTTGTTGTTGTCGTCGTAGTTGTTGTCCTTGTTGTGGTCGTCGTGGTTGTTGTCGTCCTTGTTGTTGTCGTCGTGGTTGCTGTCTTCGTTGTTGTTGTCGTCGTTGTTCTGGTCGTTGTTGTCGTCGTCGTCGTTGTTGTCGTTGTAGTTGTTGTCCTCATTATTGTTGTCCTCGTTGGCGTCGTCGTGGTTGTTGTAGTCGTTGTTCTTGTCGTCGTTGTTGTTGTCATTGTCATCGTCATGGTGTCGTCGTCGTCGTTGTTATCGTCGTGGTTGTTGTCGTCGTTATTGTCCTTGTTGTCTTCGTCGTGGTGTCGTCGTCGTTGTATTCGTCGTCGTTGTCATTGTTCTTGTTGTTGTTGTTGTCGTGGTTGTTGTTGTTGTTGTTGCTGTTGTTGTGGTTGTCGTTCTTGTCGTTTTCTTCGTTGTTGTTTTTGTCATCGTTGTTCTTGTGTTTGTAGTCGTTGTCGTCGTTGTTGTTCTCGTTGTTGTAGTTGTCGTTGAAGTTGTTGTCGTCGTTGTTGTTATCATCGTTCTCGTTGTCGTACTTGTTGTTGTCGTCATGGTTGTTGTCGTGGTTGTTGTTGTCATGGTAGTTGCTTTCGTCGTTGTCGTCGTTCTTGTGGTTGTCGTCGTTGTTGTTGTCGTCGTTGTTCTCCTTGTTGTCGTTGTTGTTGTCATTGTCGTTCTTGTCGTTTTCTTCTTTGTTGTTTTCGTCGTTGTCGTTCTTGTGTTTGTCGTCATTGTCGTTGTTGTCATTCTACTTGTTGTTGTCGTCGTGGTTGTTGTCGTCGTTGTTGTTCTCGTCATTGTAGTTGTCGTTCAAGTTGTTGTTCTCGTCGTCGTCGTTGTGGTCGCCGTTGTTGTCGACGTTGTTGTTGTCGTAGTCGTGGTTGTTGTTGTCGTCATTGTTGTTGTCGTCGTCGTGGTGTCGTCGTTGTTGTTGTCGTCGTTGTTGTCGTTGTTGTTGTTGTCATCATTGTTGTTGTTGTCGTCGTTGTTGTTGTCGTCGTCGTGGTATCGTCATCGTTGTTGTTGTCGTCATTGTTGTTGTCGTCGATGTTCTGGTTGTCGTTGTTGTCGTCGTCGTTGTTGTCGTTGTTTGTTGTTGTCGTTGTAGTTGTTGTCGTCATCGTTGTTGTCCTCGTTGTTGTTGTTGTCGTCGTTGTTGTTATTCTCGTTCTCGTTATCATTGTTGTTATCGTCGTTGTTGTTGTCGTCGTTGTTCTGGTCGTCTTCATGGTGTCGTCGTCGTTGTTGTTCTCGTCGTGGTTGTTGTCATCGTTATTGTCCTTGTTGTCTTCGTCGTGGTGTCATCGTCGTTGTCGTCGTCGCCGTTGTCATTGTTGTTCTTGTTATTGTTGTCGTCATCGTTGTTGTTGTTGTCGTCGTTGTTGTTGTTTGCCTTGTTGTCGTCGTTGTTGTTCTCCTTGTTGTCGTTGTCGTTCTTGTCGTTTTCTTCGTTGTTGTTTTCGTCATTGTCGTTCTTGTGTTTTTCGTCATTGTCGTCGTTGTCGTTCTTCTTGTTGTTGTCATCGTGGTTGTTGTCGTCGTTGTAGTTGTCGTTGAAGTTGTTTTCGTCGTTGTTGTTATCATCGTTCTCGTTGTCGTTCTCGTTGTTGTCATCGTGGTTGTTGTCGTCGTTGTTGTGTTCGCCGTTGTTGTTGTTGTCGTGGTTGTGTTCGTCGTTGTTGTTGTTGTCGTTGTTGTTCTTGTGTTTGTCATCGTTGTCTTCGTTGTTATTCTCGTCGTTGTAGTTGTCTTTGAAGTTGTTGTCGTCGTTGTTGTTATCATCGTTCTCGTTGTTGTCGTCATGGTTGTTGTCGTGGTTGTTGTTGTCGTGGTAGTTGCTTTCGTCGTTGTCTTCGTTCTTGTGGTTGTCGTCGTTGTTGTTGTCATCGTCGTTGTTTTTGTCATTGTGGTTGTTGTCGTCGTTGTTGTTGTCCTTGTTGTCATTGTTGTTGTTGTCGTCGTTGTCGTAGTTGTTGTCGTTGATTGTTGTTGTCGTTGTAGTTGTTGTTGTCGTCGTTGTTCTCATCGTTGTTGTTGTCCTCGTTGTTGTTGTCGTCGTCGTTGTTTTTGTCCTCGTTGTCGTCGTCGTGGTTGTTGTCGTCGTTGTTCTTGTCGCCGTTGTTATTGTCGTTGTGGTTGTTATCGTCGTTGTTGTTGCGTCGTTGTTGTTGTCGTCGTGGTGTCGTCTTTGTTGTTGTCGTTGTTGTTGTCCTTGATGTCGTCATCGTGGTGTCGTCGTCGTTGTTGTCCTTGTTGTCGTCGTCGTCGTCGTTGTTGTCCTTTTTGTTGTCGTCGTGGTTGTTGTCTTTGTTGTTATTGTCGTCGTCATTGTGGTCGTCGAGGTTGTTGCTATCATCGTCGTTGTTGTCGTCGTGGTTGTTGTCTTCGTTGTTGTTGTCGTCGTTGTTCAGGTCGTCGTTGTCGTCGTTGTTGTCGTTGATTGTTGTTGTCGTTGTAGTTGTTGTTGTCGTCGTTGTTCTCATCGTTGTTGTCGTCCTCGTTGTTGTTGTCGTTGTCGTTGTTGTTGTCCTCGTTGTCGTCGTCGTGGTTGTTGTCGTCGTTGTTCTTGTCGCCGTTGTTATTGTCGTTGTGGTTGTTATCGTCGTTGTTGTTGTCGTCGTTGTTGTTGTCGTCGTGGTGTCGCCTTTGTTGTTGTCGTTGTTGTTGTCCTTGATGTCGTCATCGTGGTGTCGTCGTCGTTGTTGTCCTTGTTGTCGTCGTCGTCGTCGTTGTTGTCCTTTTTGTTGTCGTCGTGGTTGTTGTCTTTGTTGTTATTGTCGTCGTCATTGTGGTCGTCGAGGTTGTTGCTATCATCTTCGTTGTTGTCGTCGTCGTTGTTGTCGTCGTGGTTGTTGTCTTCGTTGTTGTTGTCGTCGTTGTTGTTGTCGTCGTTGTTCAGGTCGTCGTTGTCGTCGTTGTTGTCGTTGTAGTTGTTGTTGTCGTCGTTGTTCTCATCGTTGTTGTTGTCCTCGTTGTTGTTGTCGTCGTCGTGGTTGTTGTCGTCGTTGTTCTTGTCGCCCTTGTTATTGTCGTTGTGGTTGTTATCGTCGTTGTTGTTGTCGTCGTTGTTGTTGTCGTCGTGGTGTCGTCTTTGTTGTTGTCTTTTTTGTTGTCCTTGATGTCGTCATCGTGGTGTCGTTGTCGTTGTTGTCCTTGTTGTCGTCATCGTTGTTGTTGTCGTCGTTGTTGTTGTCGTCGTCGCGGTTGTCGTCGTCGTGGTATGGTCGTCGTTCTTCTCCTTTTTATCGTCATCGTGGTTGTTGTCGTCGTTGTTCTGGTCGTCGTTGTTGTCGTTGTTTGCTGTTGTCGTTGTAGTTGTCGTCGTCGTTGTTGTTATCCTCGTTGTTGTCGTCGTGGTGTCGTCGTCGTTGTTGTTATCGTCGTGGTTGTTGTCGTCGTTATTCTCCTTGTTGTCTTCGTCGTGGTCTCGTCGTCGTTGTCGTCGTTGTCGTCGTCATCGTCGTTGTTGATTTTGTTGTCGTTGTTGATGTCGTCGTTGTCATTGTCGTTCTTGTTATTGTTGTCGTCCTGGTGGTTGTTGTTGTTGTGGTTGTTGTCATCGTGGTTGTTGTCGTCATTGACGTCGTTGTTGTTGTCGTTCTTGTCATTGTCGTCGTTGTCGTTGTCATCGTTGTCGTCGTGGTTGTTGTAGTTGTTGTTGTTTGCCTTGTTGTCGTCGTTGTTGTTCTCGCTGTTGTTGTCCTTGTTGTCGTTGTTGTTGTCGTTGTCGTTCTTGTCGTTTTCTTCGTTGTTGTTTTCTTCGTTGTAGTTCTTGTGTTTGTCGTCATTGTCGTCGTTGTCGTTCTACTTGTTGTTGTCGTCGTGGTTGTTGTCATCGTGGTTGTTATCGTCTTTGTAGTTGTCGTTGAAGTTGTTCTCGTCGTTGTTGTTATCATCGTTCTCGTTGTCGTTCTTGTTGTTGTCGTCGTGGTTGTTGTCGTCGTCGTTGTGTTCTTTGTTGTTGTTGTCGTGGTAGTTGCTTTTGTCATTGTCGTCGTTGTTGTCCTCGTTCTTGTGGTTGTCTTCATCACCGTCGTCGTTGTTATTATTGTGTTTGTGGTTCTCGTAATCGTGGTTATCATCGGTGTTGTTGTGGTCGTGGTTGTTGTCGTCGTCGTCGTGGTGTCGTCATCGTTGTGGTTTTATCATCGTTGTTGTCGTCGTCGTTGTTGTCCTTGTTGTCGTCGTCGTGGTTGTCGTCGTTGTTGTCGTCGTGGTTGTCGTCGTTGTTGTTGTCGTCGTCGTTGTTGTCGTTGTAGTTGTTGTTGTCGTGTTGTCGTGTCGTGTTGTCCTTGTTGTCGTCGTCGTCGTTGTTGTCCGTGTTGTGGTCGTCGTGGTTGCTGTCTTCGTTGTTGTTGTCGTCGTTGTGGTTGTCGTCGTTGTTGTCGTTGTTGTCGTTGTAGTTGTCCTCGTTGGCGTTGTCATGGTTGTTGTAGTCGTTGTTCTTGTCGTCGTTGTTGTCGTCATCGTCATGGTGTCGCGTCGTTGTTGTTATCGTCGTGGTTGTTGTCGTCGTTATTGTCCTTGTTGTCTTCGTCGTGGTGTCGTCGTCGTTGTTGATGTCGTCGTTGTCATTGTTGTTCTTGTTATTGTTGTTGTCGTGGTTGTAGTTGTTGTTGTTGTGGTTGTCGTTCTTGCGTTTTCTTCGTTGTTGTTTTTGTCGTTGTTGTTCTTGTGTTTGTCGTCGTTGTCGTCGTTGTTATTCTCGTCGTTGTAGATGTCAATGAAGTTGTTGTCGTCGTTGTTGTTATCATCGTTCTCGTTGTTTTCGTTATGGTTGTTGTCGTGGTTGTTGTTGTCGTGGTAGTTGCTTTCGTCGTTGTCGTCGTTCTTGTGGTTGTCGTCGTTGTTGTTGTCATCGTCGTTGTTTTTGTCATTTTGGTTGTTGTCGTCGTTGTTGTTGTCCTTGTTGTCGTTGTTGTTGTTGTCGTCGTTGTTGTCCTTGTTGTTGTCATTGTCGTTCTTGTCGTTTTCTTCGTTGTTGTTTTCTTCGTTGTCATTCTTGTGTTTGTCGTCGTTGTCATTCTACTTGTTGTTGTCGTCGTTGTTCTTCTCGCCATTATAGTTGTCGTTGAAGTTGTTGTCGTCGTTGTTGTTATCATCGTTCTCGTTGTCGTTCTTGTTGTTGTCGTCGTTGTTGTGTTCGTCGTTGTTGTTGTCGTGGTAGTTGCTTTCGTCGTTGTCGTCGTTGTTATAGTCGTTCTTTTGGTTGTCTTCATCATCGTCGTCGTTGTTATTATTATGTTTGTGGTTCTCGTAATCGTGGTTATCAATGTTGTTGTTGTGGTCGTCGTTGTGGTTGTCGTCGTTGTTGTTGTCGTCGTCGTCGTTGTGGTCGTCGTTGTTGTTGTTGTAGTCGTGGTTGTCGTGGTTGTTGTTGTCGTCATTGTTGTTGTTGTCGTCGTGGTGTCGTCGTCGTTGTTGTTGTCGTCGTTGTTGTTGTCGTTGTTGTTGTTGTTGTCGTCGTTGTTGTTGTCGTCGTCGTTGTTGTTGTCGTCGTGGTGTCGTCTTTGTTGTTGTCGTTGTTGTTGTCCTTGTTGTCGTCATCGTGGTGTCGTCGTTGTTGTCGTTGTTGTTGTCGTCGTCGTGGTATGGTCGTCGTTGTTGTTCTTTTTATCGTCGTCGTGGTATAGTCATCGTTGTTGTTCTTTTTATCATCGTCGTGGTTGTTGTCGTCGTTGTTCTGGTCGTCGTTGTTGTCGTAGTTTGTTGTTGTCGTTGTAGTTGTCGTCGTCGTCGTTGTTGTCCTCGTTGTTGTTGTCGTCGTCGTTGTTGTTATCCTCGTTGTTGTCGTCGTGGTGTCGTCGTCGTTGTTATTGTCGTCGTGGTTGTTGTCGTCGTTATTGTCCTTGTTGTCTTCGTCGTTGTTGATTTTGTTGTCGTTGTTGATGTCGTCGTTGTCATTGTCGTTCTTGTTATTGTTGTCGTCCTGGTGGTTGTTGTTGTTGTTGTTGTTGTTGTCATCGTGGTTGTTGTTGTCATTGACGTCATTGTCGTTGTCGTTCTTGTCATTGTCGTCGTTGTCGTTGTCGTCATTGTCGTCGTGGTTGTAGTAGTTGTTATTGTTTGCCTTGTTGTCGTCGTTGTTGTTCTCGTTGTTGCCGTTGTTGTCGTTGTCGTTCTTGTCGTTTTCTTCGTTGTTGTTTTCTTCGTTGTCGCTCTTGTGTTTGTCGTCATTGTCGTTATACTTGTTGTTGTCGTCGTGGTTGTTGTCGTCGTGGCTGTTACCGTCGTTGTAGTTGTCGTTGAAGTTGTTCTCGTCGTCGTTGCTATCATCATTCTCGATGTAGTTCTTGTTGTTGTCATCGTGGTTGTTGTCGTCGTCGTTGTGTTCGTTGTTGTTGTTGTCGTGGTAGTTGCTTTCGTCGTTGACGTCGTTGTTGTCGTCGTTCTTGTGGTTGTCTTCATCACCGTCGTCGTTGTTATTTTTGTGTGTGTGATTCTCGTAATCGTGGTTATCGTCATTGTTGTTGTGGTCGTCGTCGTTGTTGTTGTCGTCGCCGTCGTTGTGGTCATCGTTGTTGTCGTCGTCGTGATTGTTGTCGTCGTCGTCGTGGTGTCGTCGTCGTTGTCATTTCGTCATCGTTGTTGTTGTCGTCGTTGTTGTCCTTGTTGTCGTCGTCGTGGTTGTCGTCGTGGTTGTCGTCGTTGTTGTTGTCGTTGTAGTCGTTGTCGTCGTTGTTGTCCTTATTGTTGTCGTCGTAGTTGTTGTCCTTGTTGTGGTCGTCGTGGTTGTTGTCGTCGTTGTTGTTGTCGTCGTGGTTGCTGTCTTCGTTGTTGTTGTCGTCGTTGTTCCGGTCGTTGTTGTCGTTGTAGTTGTTGTCCTCATTATTGTTGTCCTCGTTGGCGTCGTCGTGGTTGTTGTAGTCGTTGTTCTTGTCGTCGTTGTTGTTGTCATTGTCATCGTCATGGTGTCGTCGTCGTCGTTGTTATCGTCGTGGTTGTTGTCGTCGTTATTGTCCTTGTTGTCTTCGTCGTGGTGTCGTCGTCGTTGTATTCGTCGTCGTTGTCATTGTTCTTGTTGTTGTTGTTGTCGTGGTTGTCGTTGTTGTTGTTGCTGTTGTTGTGGTTGTCGTTCTTGTCGTTTTCTTCGTTGTTGTTTTTGTCATCGTTGTTCTTGTGTTTGTCGTCGTTGTCGTCGTTGTTGTTCTCGTCGTTGTAGTTGTCGTTGAAGTTGTTGTCGTCGTTGTTGTTATCATCGTTCTCGTTGTCGTACTTGTTGTTGTCGTCATGGTTGTTGTCGTGGTTGTTGTTGTCATGGTAGTTGCTTTCGTCGTTGTCGTCGTTCTTGTGGTTGTCGTCGTTGTTGTTGTCGTCGTTGTTGTCCTTGTTGTCGTTGTTGTTGTCATTGTCGTTCTTGTCGTTTTCTTTCTTTGTTGTTTTCGTCGTTGTCGTTCTTGTGTTGTCGTCATTGTCGTTGTTGTCATTCTACTTGTTGTTGTCGTCGTGGTTGTTGTCGTCGTTGTTGTTCTCGTCATTGTAGTTGTCGTTCAAGTTGTTGTTGTCGTCGTCGTCGTTGTGGTCGCCGTTGTTGTCGACGTTGTTGTTGTCGTAGTCGTGGTTGTTGTTGTCGTCATTGTTGTTGTCGTCGTCGTGGTGTCGTCGTTGTTGTTGTCGTCGTTGTTGTCGTTGTTGTTGTTGTCATCATTGTTGTTGTTGTTGTCGTTGTTGTTGTCGTCGTCGTGGTATCGTCATCGTTGTTGTTGTCGTCATTGTTGTTGTCGTCGATGTTCTGGTTGTCGTTGTTGTCGTCGTCGTTGTTGTCGTTGTTTGTTGTTGTCGTTGTAGTTGTTGTCGTCATCGTTGTTGTCCTCGTTGTTGTTGTTGTCGTCGTTGTTGTTATTCTCGTTCTCGTTATCATTGTCGTTATCGTCGTTGTTGTTGTCGTCGTTGTTCTGGTCGTCTTCATGGTGTCGTCGTCGTTGTTGTTCTCGTCGTGGTTGTTGTCATCGTTATTGTCCTTGTTGTCTTCGTCGTGGTGTCATCGTCGTTGTCGTCGTCGCCGTTGTCATTGTTGTTCTTGTTATTGTTGTCGTCGTCGTTGTTGTTGTTGTCGTCGTTGTTGTTGTCGTTGTTGTTGTTTGCCTTGTTGTCGTCGTTGTTGTTCTCCTTGTTGTCGTTGTCGTTCTTTTCGTTTTCTTCGTTGTTGTTTTCGTCATTGTCGTTCTTGTGTTTTTCGTCATTGTCGTCGTTGTCGTTCTTCTTGTTGTTGTCATCGTGGTTGTTGTCGTCGTTGTAGTTGTCGTTGAAGTTGTTTTCGTCGTTGTTGTTATCATCGTTCTCGTTGTCGTTCTCGTTGTTGTCGTCGTGGTTGTTGTCGTCGTTGTTGTGTTCGCCGTTGTTGTTGTTGTCGTGGTTGTGTTCGTCGTTGTTGTTGTTGTGGTAGTTGCTTTCGTCGTTGTCGTCGTTGTTGTTGTCGTTCTTGTGGTTTTCGTCGTTGTTGTTGTCGTCGTCGTCGTTGTTGTCCTTGTTGTCATTGTTGTTGATGTTGTTGTCATCGTTGTTGTCCTTGTTGTCGTCGTTGTTGTTGTCTTATTCGTCGTTGTTGTCGTCGTCATTGTTGTCGTCGTTGTTATTGTCTTCGTTGTTGTCCTTGTTGTCGTTGTCGTTGTTGTCCTCGCTGTCGTCGTCGTCGTTGTTGTCCTTTTTGTCGTCGTCGTTGTTGTTGTCGTCGTTGTTGTCGTTGTTGTTGTTGTCATCATTGTTGTTGTTGTCGCCGTTGTTGTTGTCGTCGTCGTGGTATCGTCATCGTTGTTGTTGTCGTCATTGTTGTTGTCGTCGTCGTGGTTGTTGTCGTCGATGTTCTGGTCGTCGTAGTTGTCGTCGTCGTTGTTGTCGTTGTTTGTTGTTGTCGTTGTAGTTGTTGTCGTCATCGTTGTTGTCCTCGTTGTTGTTGTTGTCGTCGTTGTTGTTATCCTCGTTCTCGTCGTCATTGTTGTTATCGTCGTTGTTGTTGTCGTCGTTGTTCTGGTCGTCGTCATGGTGTCGTCGTCGTTGTTGTTCTCGTCGTGGTTGTTGTCATCGTTATTGTCCTTGTTGTCTTCGT
Organism: Flaveria robusta; assembly: GCA_025506415.1. Taxonomy (NCBI): domain Eukaryota; kingdom Viridiplantae; phylum Streptophyta; class Magnoliopsida; order Asterales; family Asteraceae; genus Flaveria; species Flaveria robusta. The sequence goes on from JACCIZ010000102.1 coordinate 23,201, forward strand.
CGTGTTGTGTCATCGTTATTGTTCTTGTTGTCTTCATCGTGGTGTCGTCGTCGTTGTCGTCGTCGCCGTTGTCATTGTTGTTCTTGTTATTGTTGTCGTCATCGTTGTTGTTGTTGTCGTCGTGATTGTTGTGGTTGCTGTTGTTGTTGTCGTCGTTGTCGTTGTCATCGTTGTCGTCGTGGTTGTTGTCGTTATTGTTGTTTGCCTTGTTGTCGTCGTTGTTGTTCTCCTTGTCGTCGTTGTCGTTCTTGTCGTTTTCTTCGTTGTTGTTTTCGTCGTTGTCGTTCTTGTGTTTTTCGTCATTGTCGTCGTTGTCGTTCTTCTTGTTGTTGTCATCGTTGTAGTTGTCGTTGAAGTTGTTTTCGTCGTTGTTGTTATCATCGTTCTCGTTGTTGTCGTCGTGGTTGTTGTCGTCGTTGTTGTGTTCGCCGTTGTTGTTGTCGTCGTGGTTGTGTTCGTCGTTGTTGTTGTTGTGGTAGTTGCTTTCGTCGTTGTCGTCGTTGTTGTTGTCGTTCTTGTGGTTTTCGTCGTTGTTGTTATCGTCGTCGTCGTTGTTTTTGTCATTGTGGTTGTTGTCGTCGTTGTTGTTGATGTTGTTGTCATCGTTGTTGTCCTTGTTGTCGTCGTTGTTGTTGTCTTATTCGTCGTTGTTGTCGTCGTTGTTATTGTCTTCGTTGTTGTCCTTGTTGTCGTTGTCGTTGTTGTCCTCGTTGTCGTCGTCGTCGTTGTTGTCCTTGTTATGGTCGTCGTGGTTGCTGTCTTCGTTGTTGTTGTCGTCGTTGTTCTAGTCGTCGTTGTCGTCGTCGTCGTCGTTGTCGTTGTTTGTTGTTGTCCTCGTTGGCGTTGTCGTGGTTGTTGTAGTCGTTGTTCTTGTCGTCGTTGTTGTTGTCATCGACATGGTGTCGTCGTCGTTGTTGTTATCGTCGTGGTTGTTGTCGTCGTTATTGTCCTTGTTGTCTTCGTCGTGGTGTCGTCGTCGTTGTTTTCGTCGTCGTCGTTGTTGATGTCGTCGTTGTCATTGTTGTTCTTGTTATTGTTGTTGTCGTGGTGTTGTTGTTGTTGCTGTTGTTGTGGTTGTTGTCGTTTCTTCTTTTCGTGCGTTGTTTTGTTTTTGCCGTTGTTGTTCTTGTGTTTGTCATCGTTGTCTTCGTTGTTATTCCGTCGTTGTAGTTGTCTTTGAAGTTGTTGTCGTCGTTGTTGTTATCATCGTTCTCGTTGTTGTCGTCATCGTTGTTGTCGTGGTTGTTGTTGTCGTCGTAGTTGCTTTCGTCGTTGTCGTCGTCTTGTGGTTGTCGTCGTTGTTGTTGTCATCGTCGTTGTTTTTGTCATTGTGGTTGTTGTCGTCGTTGTTGTTGTCCTTGTTGTCATTGTTGTTGTTGTCGTCTTTGTCGTAGTTGTTGTCGTTGATTGTTGTTGTCGTTGTAGTTGTTGTTGTCGTCGTTGTTCTCATCGTTGTTGTTGTCCTCGTTGTTGTTGTCGTCGTCGTTGTTGTTGTCCTCGTTGTCGTCGTCGTGGTTGTTGTCGTCGTTGTTCTTGTCGCCGTTGTTATTGTCGTTGTGGTTGTTATCGTCGTTGTTGTTGCGTCGTTGTTGTTGTCGTCGTGGTGTCGTCTTTGTTGTTGTCGTTGTTGTTGTCCTTGATGTCGTCATCGTGGTGTCGTCGTCGTTGTTGTCCTTGTTGTCGTCGTCGTCGTCGTTGTTGTCCTTTTTGTTGTCGTCGTGGTTGTTGTCTTTGTTGTTATTGTCGTCGTCATTGTGGTCGTCGAGGTTGTTGCTATCATCGTCGTTGTTGTCGTCGTGGTTGTTGTCTTCGTTGTTGTCGACTGTTGTTCACGTCGTCGTTGTCGTCGTTGTTGTCGTTGATTGTTGTTGTCGTTGTCGTTGTTGTTGTCGTCGTTGTTCTCATCGTTGTTGTCGTCCTCGTTGTTGTTGTCGTTGTCGTTGTTGTTGTCCTCGTTGTCGTCGTCGTGGTTGTTGTCGTCGTTGTTCTTGTCGCCGTTGTTATTGTCGTTGTGGTTGTTATCGTCGTTGTTGTTGTCGTCGTTGTTGTTGTCGTCGTGGTGTCGCCTTTGTTGTTGTCGTTGTTGTTGTCCTTGATGTCGTCATCGTGGTGTCGTCGTCGTTGTTGTCCTTGTTGTCGTCGTCGTCGTCGTTGTTGTCCTTTTTGTTGTCGTCGTGGTTGTTGTCTTTGTTGTTGTTGTCGTCGTCGTTGTTGTCGTCGTGGTTGTTGTCTTCGTTGTTGTTGTCGTCGTTGTTGTTGTCGTCGTTGTTCAGGTCGTCGTTGTCGTCGTTGTTGTCGTTGATTGTTGTTGTTGTTGTAGTTGTTGTTGTCGTCGTTGTTCTCATCGTTGTTGTTGTCCTCGTTGTTGTTGTCGTCGTCGTGGTTGTTGTCGTCGTTGTTCTTGTCGCCCTTGCTATTGTCGTTGTGGTTGTTATCGTCGTTGTTGTTGTCGTCGTGGTGTCGTCTTTGTTGTTGTCGTTTTTGTTGTCCTTGATGTCGTCATCGTGGTGTCGTTGTCGTTGTTGTCCTTGTTGTCGTCGTCGTCGTCGTTGTTGTCCTTGTTGTCGTCATCGTTGTTGTCGTTGTTGTTGTTGTCGTTGTTGTTGTCGTCGTTGTTGTTGTCGTCGTCGCGGTATGGTCGTCGTTCTTCTCCTTTTTATCGTCGTCGTGGTTGTTGTCGTCGTTGTTCTGGTCGTCGTTGTTGTCGTTGTTTGCTGTTGTCGTTGTAGTTGTCGTCGTCGTCGTTGTTGTTGTCGTCGTCGTTGTTGTTATCCTCGTTGTTGTCGTCGTGGTGTCGTCGTCGTTGTTGTTATCGTCGTGGTTGTTGTCGTCGTTATTCTCCTTGTTGTCTTCGTCGTGGTCTCGTCGTCGTTGTCGTCGTCATCGTCGTTGTTGATTTTTTTGTCGTTGTTGATGTCGTCGTTGTCATTGTCGTTCTTGTTATTGTTGTCGTCCTGGTGGTTGTTGTTGTTGTGGTTGTTGTCATCGTGGTTGTTGTCGTCATTGACGTCGTTGTTGTTGTCATTCTTGTCCTTGTCGTCGTTGTCGTTGTCATCGTTGTCGTCGTGGTTGTTGTAGTTGTTGTTGTTTGCCTTGTTGTCGTCGTTGTTTGTTCTCGCGCTGTTTTGTCCTTGTTGTCGTTGTGTTGTCGTTGTCGTTCTTGTCGTTTTCTTCGTTGTTGTTTTCTTCGTTGTAGTTCTTGTGTTTGTCGTCATTGTCGTCGTTGTCGTTCTACTTGTTGTTGTCGTCGTGGTTGTTGTCATCGTGGTTGTTATCGTCTTTGTAGTTGTCGTTGAAGTTGTTCTCGTCGTTGTTGTTATCATCGTTCTCGTTGTCGTTCTTGTTGTTGTCGTCGTGGTTGTTGTCGTCGTCGTTGTGTTCGTTGTTGTTGTTGTCGTGGTAGTTGCTTTCGTCATTGTCGTCGTTGTTGTCATCGTTCTTGTGGTTGTCTTCATCACCGTCGTCGTTGTTATTATTGTGTTTCTGGTTCTCGTAATCGTGGTTATCATCGGTGTTGTTGTGGTCGTGGTTGTTGTCGTCGTCGTCGTGGTGTCGTCATCGTTGTGGTTTTATCATCGTTGTTGTCGTCGTCGTTGTTGTCCTTGTTGTCGTCGTCGTGGTTGTCGTCGTTGTTGTCGTCGTGGTTGTCGTCGTTGTTGTTGTCGTCGTCGTTGTTGTCGTTGTAGTTGTTGTTGTCGTTGTTGTCGTCGTTGTTGTCCTTGTTGTCGTCGTCGTCGTTGTTGTCTGTGTTGTGGTCGTCGTGGTTGCTGTCTTCGTTGTTGTTGTCGTCGTTGTGGTTGTCGTCGTTGTTGTCGTTGTTGTCGTTGTAGTTGTCCTCGTTGGCGTTGTCATGGTTGTTGTAGTCGTTGTTCTTGTCGTCGTTGTTGTTGTCATCGTCATGGTGTCGCGTCGTTCTTGTTATCGTCGTGGTTGTTGTCGTGGTTGTTGTCGTCGTTATTGTCCTTGTTGACTTCGTCGTGGTGTCGTCGTCGTTGTTGATGTCGTCGTTGTCATTGTTGTTCTTGTTATTGTTGTTGTCGTGGTTGTAGTTGTTGTTGTTGTGGTTGTCGTTCTTGCGTTTTCTTCGTTGTTGTTTTTGTCGTTGTTGTTCTTGTGTTTGTCGTCGTTGTCGTCGTTGTTATTCTCGTCGTTGTAGATGTCAATGAAGTTGTTGTCGTCGTTGTTGTTATCATCGTTCTCGTTGTTTTCGTTATGGTTGTTGTCGTGGTTGTTGTTGTCGTGGTAGTTGCTTTCGTCGTTGTCGTCGTTCTTGTGGTTGTCGTCGTTGTTGTTGTCATCGTCGTTGTTTTTGTCATTTTGGTTGTTGTCGTTGTTGTTGTTGTCCTTGTTGTCGTTGTTGTTGTTGTCGTCGTTGTTGTCCTTGTTGTTGTCATTGTCGTTCTTGTCGTTTTCTTCGTTGTTGTTTTCTTCGTTGTCATTCTTGTGGTTTGTCGTCGTTGTCATTCTACTTGTTGTGTCGTCGTTGTTTCTTCTCGCCATTATAGTTGTCGTTGAAGTTGTTGTCGTCGTTGTTGTTATCATCGTTCTCGTTGTCGTTCTTGTTGTTGTCGTCGTTGTTGTGTTCGTCGTTGTTGTTGTCGTGGTAGTTGCTTTCGTCGTTGTCGTCGTTGTTATAGTCGTTCTTTTGGTTGTCTTCATCATCGTCGTCGTTGTTATTATTATGTTTGTGGTTCTCGTAATCGTGGTTATCAATGTTGTTGTTGTGGTCGTCGTTGTGGTTGTCGTCGTTGTTGTTGTCGTCGTCGTCGTTGTGCGTCGTTGGTTGTTGTTGTAGTCGTGGTTGTCGTGGTTGTTGTTGTCGTCATTGTTGTTGTTGTCGTCGTGGTGTCGTCGTCGTTGTTGTTGTCGTCGTTGTTGTTGTCGTTGTTGTTGTTGTTGTCGTCGTTGTTGTTGTTGTCGTCGTTGTTGTTGTCGTCGTGGTGTAGTCTTTGTTGTTGTCGTTGTTGTTGTCCTTGTTGTCGTCATCGTGGTGTCGTCGTTGTTGTCGTTGTTGTTGTCGTCGTCGTGGTTGTCGTCGTCGTGGTATGGTCGTCATTGTTGTTCTTTTTATCGTCGTCGTGGTATGGTCATCGTTGTTGTTCTTTTTATCATCGTCGTGGTTGTTGTCGTCGTTGTTCTGGTCGTCGTTGTTGTCGTAGTTTGTTGTTGTCGTTGTAGTTGTCGTCGTCGTCGTTGTTGTCCTCGTTGTTGTTGTCGTCGTCGTTGTTGTTATCCTCGTTGTTGTCGTCGTGGGTGTCGTCGTCGTTGTTATTGTCGTCGTGGTTGTTGTCGTCGTTATTGTCCTTGTTGTCTTCGTCGTTGTTGATTTTGTTGTCGTTGTTGATGTCGTCGTTGTCATTGTCGTTCTTGTTATTGTTGTCGTCCTGGTGGTTGTTGTTGTTGTTGTTTGTTGTTGTCATCGTGGTTGTTGTTGTCTTGACGTCATTGTCTTGTCGTTCTTGTCATTGTCGTCGTTGTCGTTGTCATCATTGTCGTCGTGGTTGTAGTAGTTGTTATTGTTTGCCTTGTTGTCGTCGTTGTTGTTCTCGTTGTTGCCGTTGTTGTCGTTGTCGTTCTTGTCGTTTTCTTCGTTGTTGTTTTCTTCGTTGTCGCTCTTGTGTTTGTCGTCATTGTCGTTATACTTGTTGTTGTCGTCGTGGTTGTTGTCGTCGTGGCTGTTACCGTCGTTGTAGTTGTCGTTGAAGTTGTTCTCGTCGTCGTTGCTATCATCGTTCTCGATGTAGTTCTTGTTGTTGTCGTCGTGGTTGTTGTCGTCGTCGTTGTGTTCGTTGTTGTTGTTGTCGTGGTAGTTGCTTTCGTCGTTGACGTCGTTGTTGTCGTCGTTCTTGTGGTTGTCTTCATCACCGTCGTCGTTGTTATTTTTGTGTGTGTGATTCTCGTAATCGTGGTTATCGTCATTGTTGTTGTGGTCGTCGTCGTCGTTCTTGTCGTCGCCGTCGTTGTGGTCATCGTTGTTGTCGTCGTCGTCGTTGTCGTCGTCGTGATTGTTGTCGTCGTCGTCGTGGTGTCGTCGTCGTTGTCGTTTCGTCATCGTTGTTGTTGTCGTCGTTGTTGTCCTTGTTGTCGTCGTCGTGGTTGTCGTCGTTGTTGTCGTCGTGGTTGTCGTCGTTGTTGTTATCGTTGTAGTCGTTGTCGTCGTTGTTGTCCTTGTTGTTGTCGTCGTAGTTGTTGTCCTTGTTGTGGTCGTCGTGGTTGTTGTCGTCGTTGTTGTTGTCGTCGTGGTTGCTGTCTTCGTTGTTGTTGTCGTCGTTGTTCTGGTCGTTGTTGTCGTCGTCGTCGTTGTTGTCGTTGTAGTTGTTGTCCTCATTATTGTTGTCCTCGTTGGCGTCGTCGTGGTTGTTGTAGTCGTTGTTCTTGTCGTCGTTGTTGTTGTCATTGTCATCGTCATGGTGTCGTCGTCGTCGTTGTTATCGTCGTGGCTGTTGTCGTCGTTATTGTCCTTGTTGTCTTCGTCGTGGTGTCGTGGTCGTTGTATTCGTCGTCGTTGTCATTGTTCTTGTTGTTGTTGTTGTCGTGGTTGTTGTTGTTGTTGTTGCTGTTGTTGTAGTTGTCGTTCTTGTCGTTTTCTTCGTTGTTGTTTTTGTCATCGTTGTTCTTGTGTTTGTAGTCGTTGTCGTCGTTGTTGTTCTCGTCGTTGTAGTTGTCGTTGAAGTTGTTGTCGTCGTTGTTGTTATCATCGTTCTCGTTGTCGTACTTTTGTTGTCGTCATGGTTGTTGTCGTGGTTGTTTTTGTTGTCATGGTAGTTGCTTTCGTCGTTGTCGTCGTTCTTGTGGTTGTCGTCGTTGTTGTTGTCGTCGTTGTTGTCCTTGTTGTCGTTGTTGTTGTCATTGTCGTTCTTGTCGTTTTCTTCTTTGTTGTTTTCGTCGTTGTCGTTCTTGTGTTTGTCGTCATTGTCGTTGTTGTCATTCTACTTGTTGTTGTCGTCGTGGTTGTTGTCGTCGTTGTTGTTCTCGTCATTGTAGTTGTCGTTCAAGTTGTTGTTGTCGTCGTCGTCGTTGTGGTCGCCGTTGTTGTCGACGTTGTTGTTGTCGTAGTCGTGGTTGTTGTTGTCGTCATTGTTGTTGTCGTCGTCGTGGTGTCGTCGTTGTTGTTGTCGTCGTTGTTGTTGTCGTTGTTGTTGTGTCATCATTGTTGTTGTTGTCGTCGTTGTTGTTGTCGTCGTCGTGGTATCGTCATCGTTGTTGTTGTCGTCATTGTTGTTGTCGTCGATGTTCTGGTTGTCGTTGTTGTCGTCATCGTTGTTGTCGTTGTTTGTTGTTGTCGTTGTAGTTGTTGTCGTCATCGTTGTTGTCCTCGTTGTTGTTGTTGTCGTCGTTGTTGTTATTCTAGTTCTCGTTATCATTGTCGTTATCGTCGTTGTTGTTGTCGTCGTTGTTCTGGTCGTCTTCATGGTGTCGTCGTCGTTGTTGTTCTCGTCGTGTTGTTGTCATCGTTATTGTCCATGTTGTCTTCGTCGTGGTGTCATCGTCGTTGTCGTCGTCGCCGTTGTCATTGTTTGTTCTTGTTATTGTTTTCGTCATCGTTGTTGTTGTTGTCGTCGTTGTTGTTGTTTGCCTTGTTGTCGTCGTTGTTGTTCTCCTTGTTGTCGTTGTCGTTCTTGTCGTTTTTTCTTCGTTGTGTTTTCGTCATTGTCGTTCTTGTTTTTTCGTCATTGTCGTCGTTGTCGTTCTTCTTGTTGTTGTCATCGTGGTTGTTGTCGTCGTTGTAGTTGTCGTTGAAGTTGTTTTCGTCGTTGTTGTTATCATCGTTCTCGTTGTCGTTCTCGTTGTTGTCGTCGTGGTTGTTGTCGTCGTTGTTGTGTTCGCCGTTGTGTTGTTGTCGTGGTTGTGTTCGTCGTTGTTGTTGTTGTGGTAGTTGCTTTTCGTCGTTGTCGTCGTTGTTGTTGTCGTTCTTGTGGTTTTCGTTGTTGTTGTTGTCGTCGTCGTCGTTGTTGTCCTTGTTGTCATTGTTGTTGATGTTGTTGTCATCGTTGTTGTCCTTGTTGTCGTCGTTGTTGTTGTCTTATTCGTCGTTGTTGTCGTCGTCATTGTTGTCGTCGTTGTTATTGTCTTCGTTGTTGTCCTCGCTGTCGTCGTCGTCGTTGTTGTCCTTTTTGTCGTCGTCGTTGTTGTTGTCGTCGTCATTGTGGCCGTCGGGGTTGTTGTCGTCATCGTTGTTGTTGTTGTCGTCATCATCATTGTTGTCGTCGTGGTTGTTGTCTTCGTTGTCGTCGTTGTTGTCGTTGATTGTTGTTGTCGTTGTAGTTGTTGTTGTCGTCGTTGTTCTCCTCGTTGTTGTTGTCGTCGTCGTTGTTGTTGTCGTCGTCATGGTGTCGTCGTCGTTGTTGTTATCGTTGCGGTTGTTGTCGTCGTTATTGTCCTTGTTGTCTTCGTCGTGGTGTCGCCGTCGTTGTTGCTGTTGTCGTCGTTGTTGATGTCGTCGTTGTCATTGTCGTTCTTGTTATTGTTGTTGTCGTGGTTGTTGTTGTTGCTGTTGTTGTTGTTGTTGTCGTCGTGGTTGTTGTCGTCGTTGACGTCGTTGTCGTTGTCGTTCTTGTCCTTGTCGTTGTCATCGTTGTGTTGTTTGCCTTGTTGTTGTCCTTGTTGTCGTTGTTGTTGTTGTCGTCGTTGTTGTCCTTGTTGTCGTTGTTGTTGTCATTGTCGTTCTTGTCGTTTTCTTCTTTGTTGTTTCCTCGTTGTCGTTCTTGTGTTTGTCGTCATTGTCGTCGTTGTCATTCTACTTGTTGTTGTCGTCGTGGTTGTTGTCGTCGTTGTTGTTCTCGTCATTGTAGTTGTCGTTCAAGTTGTTGTTGTCGTCGTCGTCGTTGTGGTCGCTGTTGTTGTCGACGTTGTTGTTGTCGTAGTCGTGGTTGTTGTTGTCGTCATTGTTGTTGTCGTCGTCGTGGTGTCGTCGTTGTTGTTGTCGTCGTTGTTGTCGTTGTTGTTGTTGTCATCATTGTTGTTGTTGTCATTGTTGTTGTTGTCGTCGTTGTTGTTGTCGTCGTCGTGGTATCGTCATCGTTGTTGTTGTCGTCATTGTTGTTGTCGTCGTCGTGGTTGTTGTCGTCGATGTTCTGGTCGTCGTAGTTGTCGTCGTCGTTGTTATCGTTGTTTGTTGTTGTCGTTGTAGTTGTTGTCGTCATCGTTGTTGTCCTCGTTGTTGTTGTTGTCGTCGTTGTTGTTATCCTCGTTCTCGTCGTCATTGTTGTTGTCGTCGTTGTTCTGGTCGTCGTCATGGTGTCATCGTCGTTGTTCTGGTCGTCGTCATGGTGTCGTCGTCGTTGTTGTTCTTGTCGTGGTTGTTGTCATCGTTATTGTCCTTGTTGTCTTCGTCGTGGTTGTTGTCATCGTTATTGTTCTTGTTGTCTTCATCGTGGTGTCGTCGTCGTTGTCGTCGTCGCCGTTGTCATTGTTGTTCTTGTTATTGTTGTCGTCATCGTTGTTGTTGTTGTCGTCGTGATTGTTGTTGTTGCTGTCGTTGTTGTCGTCGTTGTCGTTGTCATCGTTGTCGTCGTGGTTGTTGTCGTTATTGTTGTTTGCCTTGTTGTCGTCGTTGTTGTTCTCCTTGTCGTCGTTGTCGTTCTTGTCGTTTTCTTCGTTGTTGTTTTCGTCGTTGTCGTTCTTGTGTTTTTCGTCATTGTCGTCGTTGTCGTTCTTCTTGTTGTTGTCATCGTTGTAGTTGTCGTTGAAGTTGTTTTCGTCGTTGTTGTTATCATCGTTCTCGTTGTTGTCGTCGTTGTTGTGTTCGCCGTTGTTGTTGTCGTCGTGGTTGTGTTCGTCGTCGTTGTTGTTGTGGTAGTTGCTTTCGTCGTTGTCGTCGTTGTTGTTGTCGTTCTTGTGGTTTTCGTCGTTGTTGTTATCGTCGTCGTCGTTGTTTTTGTCATTGTGGTTGCTGTCGTCATTGTTGTTGATGTTGTTGTCATCGTTGTTGTCCTTGTTGTCGTCGTTGTTGTTGTCTTATTCGTCGTTGTTGTAGTCGTTGTTATTGTCGTCGTTGTTGTCCTTGTTGTCGTTGTTGTTGTTGTCGTCGTTGTCGTAGTTGTTGTCGTTGATTGTTGTTGTCGTTGTAGTTGTTGTTGTCGTCGTTGTTCTCATCGTTGTTGTTGTCCTCGTTGTTGTTGTCGTCGTCGTTGTTTTGTCCTCGTTGTCGTCGTCGTGGTTGTTGTCGTCGTTGTTCTTGTCGCCGGTTATTGTCGTTGTGTTGTTATCGTCGTTGTTGTTGCGTCGTTGTTGTTGTCGTCGTGGTGTCGTCTTTGTTGTTGTCGTTGTTGTTGTCCTTGATGTCGTCATCGTGGTGTCGTCGTCGTTGTTGTCCTTGTCGTCGTCGTCGTCGTCGTTGTTGTCCTTTTTGTTGTGTCGTGGTGTTGTCTTTTGTTGTATTGTCGTCGTCATTGTGGTCGTCGAGGTTGTTGCTATCATCGTCGTTGTTGTCGTCGTGGTTGTTGTCTTCGTTGTTGTTGTCGTCGTTGTTCAGGTCGTCGTTGTCGTCGTTGTTGTCGTTGATTGTTGTTGTCGTTGTAGTTGTTCTTGTCGTCGTTGTTCTCATCGTTGTTGTCGTCCTCGTTGTTGTTGTCGTCGTCGTTGTTGTGTTGTCCTCGTTGTCGTCGTCGTGGTTGTTGTCGTCGTTGTTCTTGTCGCCGTTGTTATTGTCGTCGTTGTGTTTTGTTATCGTCGTTGTTGTTGTCGTCGTGGTGTCGCCTTTGTTGTTGTCGTTGTTGTTGTCCTTGATGTCGTCATCGTGGTGTCGTCATCGTTGTTGTCCTTGTTGGTCGTCGTCGTCGTTGTTGTCCTTTTTGTTGTCGTCGTGGTTGTTGTCTTGTTGTTATTGTCGTCGTCGTTGTGGTCGTTGAGGTTGTTGCTATCATCTTCGTTGTTGTCGTCGTCGTTGTTGTCGTCGTGGTTGTTGTCTTCGTTGTTGTTGTCGTTGTTGTTGTTGTCGTCGTTGTTCAGGTCGTCGTTGTCGTCGTTGTTGTCGTTGATTGTTGTTGTCGTTGTAGTTGTTGTTGTCGTCGTTGTTCTCATCTTTGTTGTTGTCCTCGTTGTTGTTGTCGTCGTCGTTGTTCTTGTCGCCCATGTTATTGTCGTTGTGGTTGTTATCGTCGTTGTTGTTGTCGTCGTTGTTGTTGTCGTCGTGGTGTCGTCTTTGTTGTTGTCGTTGTTGTTGTCCTTGATGTCGTCATCGTGGTGTCGTCGTCGTTGTTGTCCTTGTTGTCGTCGTCGTCGTCGTTGTTGTCCTTATTGTCGTCATCGTTGTCGTCGTTGTTGTTGTCGTCGTTGTTGTTGTCGTCGTCGCGGTTGTCGTCGTCGTGGTATGGTCGTCGTTGTTCTGGTCGTCGTTGTTGTCGTTGTTTGCTGTTGTCGTTGTAGTTGTCGTCGTCGTTGTAGTTGTCGTCGTCGTTGTCGTCGTGGTGTCGTCGTCGTTGTTGTTATCGTCGTGGTTGTTGTCGTCGTTATTCTCCTTGTTGTCTTCGTCGTGGTCTCGTCGTCGTTGTCGTCGTCATCGTCGTTGTTGATTTTGTTGTCGTTGTTGATGTCGTCGTTGTCATTGTCGTTCTTGTTATTGTTGTCGTCCTGGTGGTTGTTGTTGTTGTGGTTGTTGTCATCGTGGTTGTTGTCGTCATTGACGTCGTTGTTGTTGTCGTTCTTGTCATTGTCGTCGTTGTCGTCGTTGTCGTCGTGGTTGTTGTAGTTGTTGTTGTTTGCCTTGTTGTCGTCGTTGTTGTTCTCGCTGTTGTTGTCCTTGTTGTCGTTGTTGTTGTCGTTGTCGTTCTTGTCGTTTTCTTCGTTGTTGTTTTCTTCGTTGTAGTTCTTGTGTTTGTCGTCATTGTCGTCGTTGTCGTTCTACTTGTTGTTGTCGTCGTGGTTGTTGTCATCGTGGTTGTTATCGTCTTTGAAGTTGTCGTTGAAGTTGTTCTCGTCGTTGTTGTTATCATCGTTCTCGTTGTCGTTCTTGTTGTTGTCGTCGTGGTTGTTGTCGTCGTCGTTGTGTTCGTTGTTGTTGTTGTCGTGGTAGTTGCTTTCGTCCTTGTCGTCGTTGTTGTCATCGTTCTTGTGGTTGTCTTCATCACCGTCATCGTTGTTATTATTGTGTTTGTGGTTCTTGTAATCGTGGTTATCATCGGTGTTGTTGTGGTCGTGGTTGTTGTCGTCGTCGTCGTGGTGTCGTCATCGTTGTGGTTTTATCATCGTTGTTGTCGTCGTCGTCGTGGTTTTCGTCGTTGTTGTCGTCGTGGTTGTCGTCGTTGTTGTTGTCGTCGTCGTTGTGTCGTTGTAGTTGTTGTTGTTGTCGTTGTTGTCGTCGTTGTTGTCGTCCTTGTGTCGTCGTCGTTGTTGTCCGTGTTGTGGCGTCGTGGGTCTGTCTTCGTTTTTGTTGTCGTCGTTGTGGTTGTCGTCGTTGTTGCGTTGTTGTCGTTGTAGTTGTCCTCGTTGGCGTTGTCATGGTTGTTGTAGTCGTTGTTCTTGTCGTCGTTGTTGTTGTCATCGTCATGGTGTCGTGTCGTTGTTGTTATCGTCGTGGTTGTTGTCGTCGTTATTGTCCTTGTTGTCTTCGTCGTGGTGGTCGTCGTCGTTGTTGATGTCGTCGTTGTCATTGTTGTTCTTGGTTTGTTGTTGTCGTGGTTGTAGTTGTTTTGTTGGGTTGTCGTTGTTCGTTTTTGGTTTTCTTCGTTGTTGTTTTTGTCGTTGTTGTTCTTGTGTTTGTCGTCGTTGTCGTCCTTGTTATTCTCGTCGTTGTAGATGTCAATGAAGTTGTTGTCGTCGTTGTGTTATCATCGTTCTCGTTGTTGTCGTTATGTTGTTGTCGTGGTTGTTGTTGTCGTGGTAGTTGCTTTCGTCGTTGTCGTCGTTCTTGTGGTTGTCGTCGTTGTTGTGTCATCGTCGTTGTTTTTGTCATTTTGGTTGTTGTCGTCGTTGTTGTTGTCTTTGTTTGTCGTTGTTGTTGTTGTCGTCGTTGTTGTCCTTGTTGTTGTCATTGTCGTTCTTGCGTTTTCTTTCTTGTTTTTTCTCGTTCGTTGTTGTTTTCTTTCGTTGTCATTCTGTGTTTGTCGTCGTGTCATTCTACTTGTTGTTGTCGTCGTTGTTCTTCTCGCCATTATAGTTGTCGTTGAAGTTTTTGTCGTCGCTGTTGTTATCATCGTTCTCGTTGTCGTTCTTGTTGGTGTCGTCGTTGTTGTTCGTCGTTGTTGTTGTCGTGGTAGTTGCTTTCGTCGTTGTCGTCGTTGTTATAGTCGTTCTTTTGGTTGTCTTCATCATCGTCGTCGTTGTTATTATTATGTTTGTGGTTCTCGTAATCGTGGTTATCAATGTTGTTGTTGTGGTCGTCGTTGTGGTTGTCGTCGTTGTTGTTGTCGTCGTCGTCGTTGTGGTCGTCGTTGTTGTTGTTGTAGTCGTGGTTGTCGTGGTTGTTGTTGTCGTCATTGTTGTTGTCGTCGTCGCGGTGTCGTCGTCGTTGTTGTTGTCGTCGTTGTTGTTGTCGTCGTTGTTGTTGTCGTTGTTGTTGTTGTTGTCGTCGTTGTTGTTGTTGTCGTCATCGTGGTATCGTAGTCGTTGTTGTTGTTGTCGTCGTTGTTCTGGTCGTCGTTATCGTCGCGCTTGTTGTCGTTGTTCTTGTTTGCCTTGTTGTCGTCGTTGTTGTTCTTATTGTTGTCGTTGTTGTTCTCGTTGTTGTTGTCCTTGTTGTCATTGTCGTTCTTATGTTTGTCGTCATTTTCGTCGTTGTCGTTCTTCTTGTTGTTGTCATCGTGTTTGTTGTCGTCGTTGTTGTTCTCGTCGTTGTAGTTGTCGTTGAAGTTGTCGTCGTCGTTGTTATCATCATTCTCGTTGTTGTTCTTGTTGTTGTCGTCGTTGTTGTTGTCGTGGTAGTTGCTTTCGTCGTTGTCGTCGTTATTGTCGTCGTTCTTGTGGTTGTCTTCATCATCGTAGTCGTTGTTATTATTGTGTTTGTATTTCTCGTAATCGTGGTTATCGTCGTTGTTTTTGTGGTCGTCGTTGTTGTTGTTGTCGTCGTCGTTGTTATCGTCGTCGTGGTTGTCGTCGTCGTGGTTGTCGTGGTTGGTGTTGTCGTCATTGTTGTTGTCGTCGTCGTGGTTTCGTCGTCGTCGTTGTTGTCGTGGTTGGTGTTGTCGTCATTGTTGTTGTCGTCGTCGTGGTGTCGTCGTCGTCGTTGTTGTTGTTGTCATCGTTGGTGTCGTCGTTGTCGTTGTCGTCGTCGTCGTTGTTGTTGTCGTCGTCGTGGTTGTCATCGTCGTGGTATCGTCGTCGTGGTTGTTGTCGTCGTGGTTGTCGTCATCGTTGTTGTCGTTGTAGTTGTTGTCGTCGTCATTGTTGCCCTCGTTGTCTTCGTCGTCGTCGTTGTTGTCCTCGTTGTCGTCGTCGTGGTTGTTATCGTCGTTGTTACTATAGTCGTCATTGTGGTCGTCGTGGTTGTTGTCATCGTCGTTGTTTTCGTCGTTGTCGTCGTCGTCGTTGTCGTGTTTGTTGTTGTCGTTGTAGTTGTTGTCCTCGTTGTTGTTGTCGACGTCGTCGTCGTTGTTGTCCTCGTTGTCGTCGTCGTGGTTGTTGTCGTCGTTGTTGTTCTACTTGTTGTTGTTGTTGTTCTCGGTGTTGTTGTCCTTGTTGTCGTTGTCGTTCTTGTGTTTTTCGTCATTGTCGACGTTGTCGTTCTTCTTGTTGTTGTCAACGTGGTTGTTGTCGTCATTGTTGTTCTCGTCATTGTAGTTGTTGTTGAAGTTGTTGTCGTCGTTGTTGTTATCATCGTTCTCGTTGTCGTTCTTGTTGTTGTCGTCGTAGTTGTGTTCGTCGTTGTTGTTGTCGTGGTAGTTGCTTTCGTCGTTGTCGTTGTTGTTGTCGTGGTAGTTGCTTTCATCGTTGTCGTTGTTGTTGTCGTGGTAGTTGCTTTCGTCGTTGTCGTTGTTGTTGTCGTCGTTCTTGTGGTTGACGTCGTTGTTGTTGTTGTCATCGTTGTTGTCGTGGTAGTTGCTTTCGTCGTTGTCGTGGTTGTTGTCGTCGTTCTTGTTGTCGTCGTTCTTGTGGTTGTCGTCGCTGTTGTTGTTGTCGTCGTCTTTGTTTTTGTCATTGTGGTTGTTGTCGTCGTTGTTGTTGTCCTTGTTGTCGTTGTTGGTGTCCTTGTTGTCGTCGTCATGGTTGTCGTCGTTGTTGTCGTCGTCGTCGTCGTTGTGGTCGTTGTAATTGTTGTCGTCGTCGTCGTCGTTGTTGTTGTCATCGTTGTTGTCCTCGTTGTTGTCGTCGTCGTTGTTGTCCTTGTTATCGTCGTCGTCGTCGTTGTTGTCCTTGTTGTCGTCGTGGTTGTTGTCTTTCTTGTTATTGTCGTCGTCATTGTGGTCGTCGAGGTTGTTGCTGTCGTCGTCATTGTGGTCGTCGGGGTTGTTGCTGTCGTCGTCGTTGTTGTCATCGTCGTTGTTGTCGTCGTTCTTCAGGTCGTCGTCATTATTTTCGTTGAATGTTGTTGTCGTTGTAGTTGTTGTTGTCGTCGTTGTTCTCATTGTTGTTGTTGTCGTCGTTGTTCTCATTGTTGTTGTTGTCCTCGTTTTTGTTGTCGTCGTCGCTGTCGTTGTCCTCGTTGTGGTGTTGGCGTCGTTGTTCTTGTCGCCGTTGTTATTTTCGTCGTGGTTGTTATCGTCGTTGATGTTTTCGTCGTTGTTGTTGTCGTCGTGGTGTCGTCGTTGTTGTTGTCCTTGTTGTCGTCATCGTCGTTGTTGTCATTGTTGTTGTCGTCGTCGTTGTTGTCGTCGTCGTGGTTGTCGTCGTCGTTGTTTTCGTTGTCGTTGTCGTTGTTGTCGTTATAATTGTTGTCATCGTCATCGTTGTTGTTGTCATCGTTGTTGTCCTCGTTGTTGTTGTCGTCGTTGTTGTCCTTGTTGTCGTCGTCATCGTCGTCGTTGTTGTCCTTTTTGTTGTCGTCGTGGTTGTTGTCTTTGTTGTTATTGTCGTCGTCATTGTGGTCGTCGAGATTGTTGCTATCATCGTCATTGTTGTCATCGTCGTTGTTGTCGTCGTGGTTGTTGTCTTCGTTGTTGTTGTCGTCGTTGTCGTCGTTGTTGTCGTTGATTGTTGTTGTCGTTGTAGTTGTTGTTGTCGTCGTTGTTCTCATCGTTGTTGTTGTCCTCGTTGTTGTTGTCGTCGTCGTTGTTGTTGTCCTCGTCGTCGTCGTGGTTGTTGTTGTCTTTGTTCTTGTCACCGTTGTTATTGTCGTTGTGGTTGTTATCGTCGTTGTTGTTGTCGTCGTTGTTGTTGTCGTCGTGGTGTCGTCTTTGTTGTTGTCGTTGTTGTTGTCCTTGATGTCGTCATCGTGGTGTCGTCGTCGTTGTTGTCCTTGTTGTCGTCGTCGTCGTCATCGTCGTTGATGTCCTTTTTGTTGTCGTCGTGGTTGTTGTCTTTGTTGTTATTGTCGTCGTCATTGTGGTCGTCGAGGTTGTTGCTATCATCGTCGTTGTTGTCCTCGTCGTTGTTGTCGTCGTGGTTGTTGTCTTCGTTGTTTTTGTCGTCGTTGTTCAAGTCGTCGTTGTCGTCGTTGTTGTCGTTGATTGTTGTTGTCGTTGTAGTTGTTGTTGTCGTCGTTGTTCTCATCGTTGTTGTTGGCCTCGTTGTTGTTGTCGTCGTCGTTGTTGTTGTCCTCGTTGTCGACGTCGTGCTTGTTGTCGTCGTTGTTCTTGTCGCCGTTGTTATTGTCGTTGTGGTTGTTATCGTCGTTGTTGTTGTCGTCGTGGTGTCGTCTTTGTTGTTATCGTTGTTGTTGTCCTTGATGTCGTCATCGTGGTGTCGTCGTCGTTGTTGTCGTTGTTGTTGTCGTCGTTGTTGTTGTCGTCGTGGTGTCCTATTTGTTGTTGTCGTTGTTGTTATCCTTGTTGTCGTCATCGTTGTTGTCGTTGTTGTTGTCGTCGTCGTTGTTGTCGTCGTCGTGGTATGGTCATCGTTCTTCCCCTTTTTATCGTCGTCGTGGTTGTTGTCGTCGTTGTTCTGGTCGTCGTTCTTGTCGTTGTTTGTTGTTGTCGTTGTAGTTGTCGTCGTCGTCGTTGTTGTTGACGTCGTTGTTGTCGTCGTGGTATCGTCGTCGTTATTCTCCTTGTTGTCTTCGTCGTGGTGTCGTCGTCGTCGTCGTCGTTGTTGATGTCGTCGTTGTCATTGTCGTTCTTGTTATTGTTGTCGTCCTGGTGGTTGTTGTTGTTGTTGTTGTCATCGTGGTTGTTGTCGTCATTGACGTCGTTGTTGTTGTCGTTCTTGTCATTGTCATCGTTGTCGTTGTCATCGTTGTCGTCGTGGTTGTTGTAGTTTGTTGTTGTTTGCCTTGTTGTCGTCGTTGTTGTTCTCGTTGTTGTTGTCCTTGTTGTCGTTGTTGTTATTGTTGTCGTTCTTGTCGTTTTCTTAGTTGTTGTTTTCTTCGTTGTAGTTCTTGTGTTTGTCGTCATCGTCGTTGTCGTTCTACTTGTTGTTGTCATCGTGGTTGTTGTCATCGTGGTTGTTACCGTCTTTGTAGTTGTCGTTGGAGTTGTTCTCGTCGTTGTTGTTATCATCGTTCTCGTTGTCGTTCTTGTTCTTGTCGTCGTGGTTGTTGTCGTCGTCGTTGTGTTCGTTGTTGTTGTTGTCGTGGTAGTTGCTTTCGTCGTTGTAGTCGTTGTTGTCGTCGTTCTTGTGGTTGTCTTCATCACCGTCGTCGTTGTTATTATTGTGTTTGCGGTTCTCATAATCGTGGTTATTGTTATGTTGTTGTGGTCGTCGTTGTGGTTGTCGTCGTTGTTGTTGTCGTCGTCGTTGTGGTCGCCGTTGTTGTCGTCGTGGTTGTTGTTGTCGTCATTGTTGTTGTCGTCGCCGTGGTGTCGTCGTCGTTGTTGTTGTCGTCGTTGTTGTTGTCATCAATGTTCTTGTCGTCGTGGTTGTTGTTGGCGTCGTCGTGGTATCGTAGTCGTTGTTGTTGTCGTCGTTGATCTGGTCGTCGTTGTCGTCGTTATCGTCGCGCTTGTTGTCGTTGTTCTTGTTTGCCTTGTTGTCGTCGTTGTTGTTCTTCTTGTTGTCGTTGTTGTTCTCGTTGTTGTTGTCCTTGTTGTCGTCGTTCTTGTGTTTGTCGTCATTATCGTCGTTGTCGTTCTTCTTGTTGTTGTCGTCGTGGTTGTTGTCGTCGTTGTTGTTCTCGTCATTGTAGTTGTCGTTGAAATTGTTGTCGTCGTTGTTGTTATCATCGTTCTCGTTGTCGTTCTTGTTGTTGTCGTAGTTGTTGTGTTCATCGTTGTTGTTTTCGTGGTAGTTGCTTTCGTCCTTGTCTTCGAGTCGTCGTTCTTGTGGTTGTCATCGTTGTTGTTGTCGTCGTCGTTGTTTTTGTCATTGTGGTTGTTGTCGTCGTTGTTGTCCTTGTTGTTGTTGTTGTTGTTGTTGTTGTCGTCGTTGGTGTCCTTATTGTCGTCGTCGTGGTTGTCGTCGTTATTGTTGTCGTCGTTGTTGTTATCATCATTCTCATTGTCGTTCTTGTTGTTGTCGTCGTGGTTGTTGTCGTCATTGTTGTTGTCGTGGTAGTTGCTTTCGTCGTTGTCGTCGTTATTGTCGTCGTTCTTGTGGTTGTCTTCATCATCGTCGTCGTTGTTATTATTGTGTTTGTAATTCTCGTAATCGTGGTTATCGTCGATGTTTTTGTGGTCGTCGTTGTTGTTGTTGTCGTCGTTGTTGTCGTCATCGTTGTTATCGTCGTCGTGGTTGTCGTCGTCGTGGTTGTCGTGGTTGGTGTTGTCGTCATTGTTGTTGTCATCATTCTTGTGTCGTTGTCGTTGTCGTCGTCGTCGTTGTTGTTGTCGTCGTCGTGGTTGTCATCATCGTGGTATCGTCGTCGTCGTTGTTGTCGTCGTCGTTGTCGTCGTTGTTGTTGTCGTCATCGTTGTTGTCGTTGTAGTTGTTGTCGTCGTCATTGTTGCCCTCGTTGTCGTCGTCGCTGTCGTTGTTGTCCTTGTTGTCGTCGTGGTGGTTGTTATCGTCGTTGTTACTGACGTCATCATTGTGGTCGTCGTGGTTGTTGTCGCAGTCGTGGTTGTTGTTGTCATCGTCGTTGTTTTCGTCATTGTCGTCGACGTCGTTGTTGTCGTTTGTTGTTGTCGTTGTAGTTGTTGTCCTCGTTGTTGTTGTCGACGTCGTCGTCGTTGTTGTCCTCGTTGTCGTCGTCGTGGTTGTTGTCGTCGTTGTTGTTCTACTTGTTGTTGTTGTTGTTCTCGGTGTTGTTGTCCTTGTTGTCGTTGTCGTTCTTGTGTTTGTCGTCATTGTCGTCGTTGTCGTTCTTCTTGTTGTTGTCGTCGTGGTTGTTGTCGACGTTGTTGTTCTCATCATTGTAGTTGTTGTTGAAGTTGTTGTCGTCGTTGTTGTTATCATCATTCTCGTTGTCGTTCTTGTTGTTGTCGTCGTGGTTTTTGTCGTCGTTGTTGTTGTCGTGGTAGTTGCTTTCGTCGTTGTCGTCGTTGTTATAGTCGTTCTTTTGGTTGTCTTCATCATCGTCGTCGTTGTTATTATTATGTTTGTGGTACTCGTAATCGTGGTTATTATTATGTTGTTGTGGTCGTCGTTGTGGTTGTCGTCGTTGTTGTTGTCGTCGTCGTTGTGGTCGCCGTTGTTGTCGTCGTCGTTGTTGTTGTAGTCGTGGTTGTTGTTGTCGTCATTGTTGTTCTCGTCGTCGTGGTGTCGTCGTCGTTGTTGTTGTCATCGTTGTAATTGTTGTCGTGGTTGTTATCGTCGTTGTTGTTGTCGCCGTTGTTATTGTCGTCGTGGTTGTTATCGTCGTTGTTGTTGTCGTCGTGGTGTCGTCGTTGTTGTTGTCCTTGTTGTCGTCATCGTGGTGTCGTCGTCGTTGTTGTCGTTGTTGTTGTCGTCGTTGTTGTTGTCGTCGTCGTGGTTGTCGTCGTCGTGGTTGTCGTCGTTGTTTTCGTCGTCGTCATCGTTGTTGTTGTCATCGTTGTTGTCCTCGTTGTTGTCGTCATCGTCGTCGTTGTTGTCCTTGTTGTCGTCGTCGTCGTCGTTGTTGTCCTTTTTGTTGTCGTCGTGGTTGTTGTCTTTGTTGTTATTGTCGTCGTCATTGTGGTCGTCGAGGTTGTTGCTATTATCGTCGTTGTTGTCGTCGTGGTTGTTGTCTTAGTTGTTGTTGTCGTCGTTGTTCAGGTAGTCGTTGTCGTCGTTGTTCTTGTTGATTGTTGTTGTCGTTGTAGTTGTTGTTGTCGTCGTTGTTCTCATCGTTGTTGTTGTCATCGTTGTAGTTGTCCTTGTTGTCGTTGTTGGTGTCCTTGTTGTTGTCGTCGTGGTTGTCGTCGTTGTTGTCGTCGTCGTCGTCGTTGTTGTCGTTGTCATTGTTGTCGTCGTCGTCGTTGTTGTTGTCATCGTTGTTGTCCTCGTTGTTGTCGTCGTCGTTGTTGTCCTTGTTATCGTCGTCATCGTCGTTGTTGTCCTTGTTGTCGTCGTCGTCGTCGTCGTTGTTGTCCTTTTTGTCGTCGTCGTGGTTGTTGTCTTGGTTGTTATTGTCGTCGTCATTGTGGTCGTCGAGGTTGTTGCTGTCGTCGTCATTGTTGTCATCGTCGTTGTTGTCGTCGTTGTTGTTGTCGCCGTTGTTCAGGTCGTCGTCGTCGTCGTCGTTGTTGTCGTTGATTGTTGTTGTCGTTGTAGTTGTTGTTGTCGTCGTTGTTCTCATCGTTGTTGTTGTCCTCGTTGTTGTTGTCGTCGTCGTTGTCGTTGTCCTCGTTGTCGACATCGTGGTTGTTGGCGTCGTTGTTCTTGTCGTCGTTGTTATTGTCGTCGTGGTTGTTATCGTCGCTGTTGTTGTCGTCGTGGTGTCGTCGTTGTTGTTGTCGTTGTTGTTGTCCTTGTTGTCGTCATCGTGGTGTCGTCGTCGTTGTTGTCGTTGTTGTTGTTGTCGTTGTTGTTGTCGTCGTCGTGGTTGTCGTCGTCGTGGTATGGTCGTCGTTATTGTTCCTTTTATCGTCGTCGTGGTTGTTGTCGTCGTTGTTCTGGTCGTCATTGTTGTAGTAGTTTGTTGTTGTCGTTGTAGTTGTCGTCGTCGTCGTTGTTGTCCTTGTTGTTGTTGTCGTCGTCGTTGTTGTTATCCTCATTGTTGTCGTAGTGGTGTCGTCGTCGTTGTTGTTATCGTCGTGGTTGTTGTCGTCGTTATTGTCCTTGTTGTCTTCGTCGTTGTGTCGTCGTCGTTGTCGTTGTTGATTTTGTTGTCGTTGTTGATGTCGTCGTTGTCATTGTCGTTGTTGTTATTGTTGTTGTCCTGGTGGTGGTTGTTGTTGTTGTTGTTGTTGTCATCGTGGTTGTTGTTGTCATTGACGTCGTTGTCGTTGTCGTTCTTGTCATTGTCGTCGTTGTCGTTGTCATCGTTGTCGTCGTGGTTGTTGTAGTTGTTGTTGTTTGCCTTGTTGTCGTCGTTGCTGTTCTCGTTGTTGCCGTTGTTGTTGTCGTTGTCGTTCTTGTCGTTTTCTTCGTTGTTGTTTTCTTCGTTGTCGTTCTTGTGTTTGTCGTCATTGTCGTCGTTGTCGTTCTACTTGTTGTTGTCGTCGTGGTTGTTGTCGTCGTGGCTGTTACCGTCGTTGCAGTTGTCGTTGAAGTTGTTCTCATCGTTGTTGCTATCATCGTTCTCGTTGTCGCTCTTGTTGTTGTCTTCGTGGTTGTTGTCGTCGTTGTTGTGTTCGTTGTTGTTGTTGTCGTGGTAGTTGCTTTCGTCGTTGTCGTCGTTCTTGTGGCTGTCTTCATCACCGTCGTTGTTGTTATTATTGTGTTTGTGATTCTCGTAATCGTGGTTATCGTCGTTGTTGTTGTGGTCGTCGTCATCGTTGTTGTCATTGCCGTCGTTGTCGTCGTCGTTGTTGTCGTCGTCGTGGTTGTTGTCGTCGTCGTCGTGGTGTCGTCGTCGTTGTGGTTTCGTCATAATTGTTGTTGTCGTCGTTGTTGTCCTTGTTGTCGTCATCGTGGTTGTCGTCGTTGTTGTCGTCGCGGTTGTCGTCGTTGTTGTCGTCGTCGTCGTTGTTGTTGTCGTCGTCGTTGTTGTCGTTGTCGTCGTTGTTGTCCTTGTTGTTGTCGTCGTCGTTGTTGTCCTTGTTGTCGTCGTCGTCGTTGTTGCCCTTGTTGTGGTCGTCGTGGTTGTTGTTGTCGTGGTTGCTGTCTTCGTTGTTGTTGTCGTCGTTGTTCTGGTCCTTGTTGTCGTCGTCGTCGTTGTTGTCGTTGTAGTTGTTGTCCTCGTTGGCGTCGTCGTGGTTGTTGTAGTCATTGTTCTTGTCGTCGTTGTTGTTGTCATCGTCATGGTGTCGTCGTCGTTGTTGTTATCGTCGTGGTTGTTGTCGTCGTTATTGTCCTTGTTGTCTTGGTCGTGGTGTCGTCGTCGTTGTTTTCGTCGTCGTCGTTGTCATTGTTCTTGTTATTGTTGTTGTTGTGGTTGTTGTTGTTGTTGTTGCTGTTGTTGTGGTTGTCGTTCTTGTCGTTTTCTTTGTTGTTGTTTTTGTCGTTGTTGTTCTTGTGTTTTCCGTCGTTGTCGTCGTTGTTGTTCTCGTCGTTGTAGTTGTCGTTGAAGTTGTTGTCGTCGTTGTTATTATCATCGTTCTCGTTGTCGTACTTGTTGTTGTCGTCATGGTTGTTGTCGTGGTTGTTGTTGTCGTGGTAGTTGCTTTCGTCGTTGTCATCGTTCTTGTGGTTGTCGTCGTTGTTGTTGTCGTCGTCATTGTTTTTGTCATTGTGGTTGTTGTCGTCGTTGTTGATGTCCTTGTTGTCGTTGTTGTTGTTGTCGTCGTTGTTGTCCTTGTTGTCGTTGTTGTTGTCGTTGTCGTTGTTGTTGTCGTTGTTGTTTTCGTCGTTGTCGTTCTTGTGTTTGTCGTCATTGTCGTCGTTGTCATTCTACTTGTTGTTGTCGTCGTGGTTGTTGTCGTCGTTGTTGTTCTCGTCATTGTAGTTGTCGTTCAAGTTGTTGTTGTCATCGTCGTCGTTGTGGTCGCCATTGTTGTCGACGTTGTTGTTGTCGTAGTCGTGGTTGTCGTGGTTGTTGTTGTCATCATTGTTGTTGCCGTCGTCGTGGTTTCGTCGTCATTGTTGTTGTCGTCGTTGTTGTTGTCGTCGTTGTTGTCGTTGTTGTTGTTGTCATCATTGTTGTTGTCGTCGTCGTTGTTGTTGTCGTCGTCGTGGTATCGTCGTCGTTGTTGTTGTCGTCATTGTTGTTGTCGTCGTCGTGGTTGTTGTCGTCGATGTTCTGGTCGTCGTCGTTGTTTGTTTGTTGTCGTTGTAGCTGTTGTCGTCTCCATTGTTGTCCTCGTTGTTGTTGTTGTCATCGTTGTTGTTATCCTCGTTCTCGTCGTCATTGTTGTTATCGTCATTGTTGTTGTCTTCGTTGTTCTGGTCGTCGTCATGGTGTCGTCGTCGTTGTTATTCTCGTCGTGGTTGTTGTCGTTGTTATTGTCCTTGTTGTCTTCGTCGTGGTGTCGTCGTCGTCGTCGTTGTCATTGTTGTTCTTGATATTGTTGTCGTCATCGTTGTTGTTGTTGTCGTCATGATTGTAGTTGTTGCTGTAGTTGTTGTCGTCGTTGTCGTTGTCGTCGTTGTTGTTCTCCTTGTTGTCGTTGTCGTTCTCCTTGTTGTCGTTGTCGTTCTTGACGTTTTCTTCGTTGTTGTTTTCATCGTTGTCGTTCTTGTGTTTTTGTCATTATCGTCGTTGTCGTTCTTCTTATTGTTGTCATCGTGGTTGTTGTCGTCGTTGTAGTTGTCGTTGAAGTTGTTTTCGTCGTTGTTTTTATCATCGTTCTCGTTGTCTTTCTCATTGTTGTCGTCGCGGTTGTTGTCGTCGTTGTTGTGTTCGCCGTTGTTGTTGTTGTTGTGGTAGTTGCTTTCGTCGTTGTCGTCGTTGTTGTTGTCGTTCTTGTGGTTTTCGTCGTTGTTGTTGTCGTCGTCGTCGTTGTTTTTGTCATTGTGGTTGTTGTCGTCGTTGTTGTTGTCCTTGTTGTCATTGTTGTTGCTGTTGTTGTCATCGTTGTTGTCCTTGTTGTCGTCGTCGTGGTTGTCGTCGTTGTTGTTGTCTTATTCGTCGTTGTTGTCGTCGTCATTGTTGTCGTCGTTGTTATTGTCTTCGTTGTTGTCCTTGTTCTCATCGTCGTTGTTGTCCTCGTTGTCGTCGTCGTCGTTGTCGTTGTTGTCCTTTTTCTCGTCGTCGTGGTTGTTGTCGTCGTCATTGTGGCCGTCGGGGTTGTTGTCGTCATCGTCGTTGTTGTTGTCATCATCGTTGTTGTCGTCGTGGTTGTTGTCTTCGTTGTTGTCGTTGATTGTTGTTGTCGTTGTAGTTGTTGTTGTCGTCGTTGTTCTCCTCGTTGTTGTTGTCGTCGTCGTTGTTGTTGTCCTCGTTGTCGTCGTCGTGGTTGTTGTCGTCGTTATTGTTATCGTTGTGGTTGTTGTCGTCGTTATTGTCCTTGTTGTCTTCGTCGTGGTGTCGTCGTCGTTGTTGCTGTTGTCGTCGTTGTTGATGTCGTCGTTGCCATTGTCGTTCTTGTTATTGTTGTCGACGTGGTTGTTGTTGTTGCTGTTGTTGTTGTTGTTGTCGTCGTGGTTGTTGTCGTCGTTGACGTCGTTGTCGTTGTCGTTCTTGTCCTTGTCGTCGTTGTCGTTGTCATCGTTGTGTTGTCTGCCTTGTTGTCGTCGTTGTTGTTCTGCTTGTTGTCATTGTTGTTGTCCTTGTAATTGTCGTTCTTGTTATTTTCGTCGTTGTTGTTTTCGTAGTTGTCGTTCTTGTCGTTGTCGTCGCGCTTGTCGTCTTCGTGGTGTCTTCATTATTGTTATCGTCGTTGTTGTTATTGTCATCATTGTTGTTGTCGTCATGGTTGTTGTTGTCGTCGTCGTCGTTGTTGTCATCGTGGTGGTTGTAGTGGTCGTTGTTCTGGTCGTCGTTGTCGTCGTCGTCGTTGTTGTCGTTAGTATTTGTTGTCGTCGTCGTTGTTGTCCTTGTTGTTGTTGTTGTCGTCGTTGTTGTTATCCTCGTTCTCGTCGTCATGGTTGTTATCGTCGTTGTTGTTGTCGTCGTTGTTCTGGTCGTCGTTGTCGTCGTTGCCATCGTTGTCGTTGTTGTCGTTGTTTGTTGTTGTCGTTGTATTTGTTGTCGTCATCGTTGTTGTCCTCGTTGTTGTTGTTGTCGTCGTTGTTGTTATCCTCGTTCTAGTTGTCATGGTTGTTATCGTCGTTGTTGTGGTCGTCGTCATGGTGTCGTCGTCGTTGTTGTTCTCGTCGTGGTTGTTGTCGTCGTTATTGTCCTTCTTGTCTTCGTCGTCGTCGTCGTCGTTGTCATTGTTGTTCTTGTTATTGTTGTCGTCGTCGTCGTTGTTGTTGTCGTCATAGTGTTGTAGTCATTGTTGTCGTTGTTGTTGTCCTTGTCATCGTCGTCGTTGTTGTCGTTGTCATCGTTGTCGTCGATGTTGTCGTGGTTGTTGTAGTTGTTGTTGTTTGCCTTGTTGTCGTTGTTGTTGTTCTCCTTGTTGTCGTTGTTGTAATCGATGTTGTTGTCCTTGTTGTCCTTGTTGTTATCGTTGTCGTTCTTGTCGTTTTCTTCGTTGTTGTTTTCATCGTTGTCGTTCTTGTGTTTGTCGTCATTGTCGTCGTTGTAGTTCTACTTGTTGTTGTCGTCGTTGAAGTTGTTGTCGTCGTTGTTGTCCATGTTGTCTTCGTCGTGGTGGTTGTCATCATTGTTGTTGTCTTCATTCTTGTTGTCGTGGTTGTTGTCATCGTTGTTGTCCTTGTTGTCATTGTCGTTGTTGTTGTTGTTGTCGTCGTTGTTTTCGTCGTGCTTGTTGTCGTCGTTGTTGTCATTGTCATCATTGCTGTTGTCATCATTGTCGTCGTTGTCTTTCTTGTCATTGTCATTCTTCTTGTCGTCTAGGTTGTTTTCGTCGTTGTTATTGTTGTGGGTGTTGTGGGTGTTGTTGTCGTTGTTGTTGTTGTCGTCGTGGTTGTTATCGTCGTCGTGGTTGTTGTCGTTGTGGTTTTAGTTGTCGTTGTTGTTGTCTTCGTTCTTGTTGTCGTCGTGGTTGTTGTCATCATTGTCGTCGTCGTGGTGTCGTCGTCGTTGTCCTTGTTTTCGTCGTCGTGGTTGTCGTCTTCGTGGTGTTGTCGTCGTTGTAGTTCTTGTCATCGCTATTGTTGTCGTCGTCGTTGTTCTCGTCATGGTTGTTGTCATCGTCGTTGTTGTCGTCGTCGTCGTCGTCGTTGTCGTTCTTGTTGTCGTCGTGGTTGTTTTCGTCATTGTTGTTGTCGTCATGGTTGTTAATGTCGTCGTTGTTTTTGTCATCGGGGTTTTTGTTGTCCTTGTTGTCGTCGTGGTTGTTGACCTCGTTCTCGTCGTTGTTGTTATCCTTGATGTCATCGTTGTTGTTGGCCTTGTTGTTTGTTGTTGTCCTTGTTGTTTGTTGTCGTCGTTGTTCATGTCAACAATGTCGTTGTCGTTCTTGTTATTATTGTCGTTGTGGTTGTTGTCGTTGCAATTGTTGTCTTCGTTGTCATTCTTGTTGTCGTCGTGGTTGTCGTCGTCGTTGTTGTTTGCCTTGTTGTCGTCGTTGTTGTTCTCCTTGTTGTAGTTGTTGTTGTCGTCGTTCGTCGTCGTTCTTGTCGTTTTCATCGTTGTTGATGTCATAGTTGTCGTTCTTGTCGTTGTCGTTGTCGTTCTTTTTGTTGTCGTCGTGGGTGTCGTCTTCGTGGTGTTCTCGTTGTTATTATCGTCGTTGTTGTTATCGTCGTTATTGTCCTTGTTGTCCTCGTCGTTGTTTCGTCGTCGTTGATGTTATTGTCATCATCGTTGTTGTTGTCGTCGTTGTTGTCCTTGTTGTTATCGTCGTGGTGTCGTTGTTGTTGTCCTTGTTGTCGTCGTCATCGTGTCGTCGTCATTGTTATCATCATTGTTGTCCTTGTTGACTTCGTCGTGGTTCTTGTCGTCGTTGTTGTCGTCTTCATTCTTGTTGTCGTCGTGGTTGTTGTCATCGTTGTTGTCCTTATTGTCGTCAACGTGGTGTCGTCGTCGTGGTGTCGTTGTCGTCGTTGTTGTCGTCGTTGTTGTTGTCATCGTAGTTGTTTTTGTTGTTGTTGTTGTCGTCGTTGTTCTCATCGATCTTGTTGTCGTCGTTGTAGTTGTTGTCGTCATTGTCGTCGTTGTAATGGTCGTTCTTGTCATTGTCATTCTTGTTGTTGTCGTGGTTGTTTTCGACGTTGTTATTATCGTCATGGTTGTTTTCGTAGATGTTATTGTCGTCGTTGTTGTAGTCGTCATGGGTGTTGTTGTTGTCATGGTATCGTCGTTGTTGTTTTCGTTGCTATTGTCCTTGTTGTCGTCGTCGTGGTGTCGTCGTTAAATTGTCGTTGTTGTTGTCCTTCTTGTCGTCGTCGTGGTAGTTGTCATCCTCGTTGTTGTCTTCGTTCTTGTTGTCGTTGTAGTTGTAGTTGTTGTCGTCGTGGTTGTTGTCATCGTTGTTGTCGTCGCCGTTGTCGTCGTCGTTGTAGTTCTTGTCATCGTTGTTGTCCTTGTTTTCATCGTCGTTGTTGTCGTTGTAGTTGTTATCCTTGTTTTCGTCTTCGTGGTGTCGTCGTTGTT
This sequence comes from Flaveria robusta, assembly GCA_025506415.1. Classification (NCBI taxonomy): domain Eukaryota; kingdom Viridiplantae; phylum Streptophyta; class Magnoliopsida; order Asterales; family Asteraceae; genus Flaveria; species Flaveria robusta. The sequence continues at coordinate 50,775 of JACCIZ010000102.1, forward strand.
GTTTTTATCGTTGTAGTTGTTGTCATCGTCGTTGTTGTCGTCATCGTTGTTGTCGTCGTGCTTGTTGTCATCGTCGTTGTTGTAGTCGTCGTCGTTGTTGTTGTCCTTGTCGTCGTTGTTGTTGTCGTCCTTGTCGTTCTTGTCGTTGTCTTTCTTGTTGTCGTCATGGTTGTTTTTGTCGTTGTTATTGTCGTCGTTGTTGTTTTCGTCGTTGTTGTTTTCGTCGTTGTTATTGTCGTCGTTGTTGTTTTCGTCGTGGTTGTTTTCGTCGTTGTTATTGTCGTCGTTGTTGTTGTCGCGTTCTTGTGATTGTCGTTGTTGTTTTTCTCGTCATGGTTGTTGTCATCGTTGTTGTTGTCCTTGTTGTTGTTGTCGTCGTTGTTAATGTCATCATTGTCGTTTTCGTTTTTGTTATTATTGTCGTAGTGGTTGTCGTCGTTGTAGTTGTTGTCGTCGTTGTTGTTGTCGTTGTCATTCTTGTTGTTGTCGTGGTTGTTGTTGTTGTTATTGTTTGCCTTGTTGTCGTCGTTGCTGTTCTTCTTGTTGTCGTTGTTGTCGTCGTTATCGTTGTCGTTCTTGTCGTTTTCGTCGTTCTTGTTGTTGTCGTCTTGCGGTGTCGTCGTTGTTGTTATCGTCGTTATTGTCCTTGTTGTCCTCTTCGTGCTGTCATCATAGTTGTTGTCGTCGTCGTTGTTGTCATCGTCGTTGTTGTCCTTGTTGTTGTCGTCGTTGTTGTCCTTGTTGTCGTCGTCCTGGTGTCGTCGTCGTTGTTATCGTGGTTGTTGTCGACGTTGTTGTTGTCTTCGTTCTTGTTGTCATCGTTGTTGTCCTTGTTGTCATCGTCATTGTGTCGTCGTCGTGGTGTCGTTGTCGTCGTTGTTGTTTTCGTCGTAGTTGTTGTCGTCATTGTTTTCCTTGTTGTCGTCGTCGTGGTTGTCGTCGTGGTTATTGTTGTCATTGTTGTAGTCCTTGTCGTCGTCGGCGTGGTTGTCGTCTTCGTGGTGTCGTCGTTGTTGTTATTGTCCTCGCCGTTGTTGTCGTCGTCACGATTGTTGTCGTCGTCGTTGTTGTCGTCGTCGTTGTTGTTGTCATCGTCGTTGTTGTTGTCCTTGTCGTCTTCGTTCTTGTTGTCATCGTTGTTCTTGTCGTCATGGTTGTTGTCATCGTTGTCGTCGTCATGGTTGTTGTCTTCATTCTTGTTGTCGTCATTGTTGTTGTCGTCGTGGTTGTCGTCGTCGTGGTTGTCGTCTTCGTGGTATCGCCGTTGTTGTTGTCGTCGTTGTTCTCCTTCTTGTCGTCTTCGTAGTTGTTGTCGTCGTGGTCATGTTCATCGTTGTTGCTGTTGTCGTTGTTGTTATTGTTGAAGTTGTTGTCATCGTTGTTGTTATAGTCGTTCTCGTTGTCGTTCTTTTTGTTGTCGTCGTGGTTGTGTCCGTCGTTGTTGTCGTTGTAATTGTTGTCATCGTTGTTCTCGTCGTTCTTGTGGTTGTCGTCGTTGTTGTTCTCGTCGTTGATGTCATTCTTGTGGTTGTCGTCGTTGTTTTTGTCGTCGTGGTTGTTGTCGTCGTTGTTGTTGTCCTTGTTGTTGTTGTTGTTGTCGTCGTTGTCGATGTCATCATTGTCGTTGTCGTTCTTGTTATTATTGTCGTCGTCGTTGTTGTCGTCGTAATTGTTCTTGTCGTTGTCGTTGTCATTCTTGTTGTCGTCGTGGTTGTTGTCGTTCTTGTTGTTTGTCTTATTGTCATCGTTGTTGTTCTCCTTGTTGTCGTTGTTGTTGTCCTTGTCGTTCTTGCCGTTTTCGTCGTTGTTGATGTCGTAGTTGTCGTTCTTGTTGTTCTCGTCGTGGTTGTCGTCTTCGTGGTGTCTTCGTCATCATTGTGATTGTTGTCATCGTCGTTGTTGTTGTCGTCGTCGTTGTTGTCATCTTCGTTGTTGTTGCCCTTGTTATTGTCGTCTTTGTTGTTGTCCTTGTTGTCGTCGTCGTGGTGTCATCGTCGTTGTTGTCCTTGTTTCTTCGTCGTTCTTGTTGTCGTCGTTGTTGTTGACGTCGTGGTTGTTGACGTCCTTGATGTTGTCTTCGTTCATGTTGTCATTGTTGTTGTCCTTATTGTCGTCGTCATGGAGTCGCTGTCGTCGTTGTTGTCCTCTTAGTTGTTGTCGTCGTTGTTGTTGTCGTCATCGTTGTTGTTGTCGTCGTTGTTGTCCTTGTTGTCGTCGTCGTGGTTGTCGTCTTCGTGGTGTCGTCGTCGTTGTTGTCGTCGTTGTTGTTGTCGTCGTTGTAGTTGTCTTCATTGTCGTTGTCATTCTTGTTGTCGTCCTGGTTGTTTTCGTCGTTATTATTGTCGTCGTGGTTGTTGTCGTCGTTGTTGTTGTCGTCGTGGGTGTTGCTGTCGTCGGTGTTGTCATTGTTGTTGTTGTTGTTGTTTTCCTTGTTGTCGTTGTCGTGGTGTCGTCGTCGTTGTTGTCTTTGTTGTTGTCGTCGTTGTGGTCGTGTTCGTCGTTGTTGTTGTTATCGTTGAACTTGTTGTCGTCGTTGTTGTTATAGTCGTTCGCGTTGTCGTTCTTTTTGTTGTCATCATGGTTGTCTTCGTCGTTGTAGTTGTTATCATCGTTGTTGTTGTCGTTGTTGTTGTCGTTGTTGTTGTCCTTATCATTGTTGTTATTGTTTTCATCGTTGTTGATGTCGTAGTTGTTGTTCTTGTCGTTGTCGTTCTTGTTGTTGTCATCGTGGTTGTTCTCGTTGTTGTAATGTTGTCGTCGCTGTCACTGTTGTCGTTGTCGTTCTTGTTGTCGTCACAGTTGTTGTTGTCGTCGTTGTTGTTGTCGTCGTTGTCGTCGTTGTTGTTGTCGTCGTTGTCGTCATAGTCGTCGTTGTCGTTCTTCTTCTTGTTGTCGTCGTGGTTGTTGTCGTCGTTGTTGTTCTCGCCGTTGTAGTTGTCGTTGAAGTTGTTGTCGTCGTGGTGTCGTCGGCGTTGTTGTCCTTGTTGTCGTCATTGTCGTTGTCGTTCTTTTCGTTGTCGTTCTTTCTGTTGTCATCGTTGTTGTCCTTGTTGTCGTCGTTGTGGTTGTCGTATTCGTGGTTGTCGTCTTCGTGGTGTCGTCGTTGTTGTTGTTGTCGTCGTTGTAGTTGTTGTCGTCGTTCTTGTTGTCGTCGTTCTTGTTGTCATCGTTTTCGTTCTTGTCATTGTCATTCTTGTTGTCGTCGTGGTTGTTTTAGTCGTTGTTATTGTCGTTGTGGTTGTTATCGTCGTTGTTATTGTCGTCGTTGTTGTTGTCGTCATGGGTGTTGTTGTCGTCGTTGTTGTTGTCGTCGTTGTTGTTTTCGTTGTTGTTGTCCTTGTTGTCGTCGTCGTGGTGTCATCGTCGTTGTTGTCCTTGTTGTAGTCGTCATGGTTGTTGTCATCGTGGTTGTTGTCATCGTTGTTGTTGTCTTCGTTCTTGTTGTCGTCGTTGTTATTGTCGTTGTGGTTGTTGTCATCGTTGTTGTCCCTTGTTGTCGTCGTCGTGGTGTCGTCGTCATGGTGTCGTCGTTGTCATTGTTGTTGTTTTCGTCGTTGTTGTCCTTGTTTTCGTCGTCGTGGTTGTCGTCGTCGTTCTTGTTGTCTTCATTGTTGTCCTTGTTTTCGTCGTCGTGGTTGTCGTCGTCGTTGTTGTCCTTGTTGTCGTCATCATGGTGTCATCGTTGTTGTTGTTGTCGTTATAGTTGTTGTTGTTGTTGTCGTTGTTGTTGTTGTCGTTGTTGTCGTTGTTGTTGTTGTTGTCGTTGTCGTTGTTGTTGTTGTTGTCATTGTCGTTGTTGTTGTTGTCGTCGTTGTCGTTGTTGTTGTTGTCGTTGTGGTTGTTGTTGTTGTTGTTGTTGTTGTTGCTGTTGTTGTTGTTGTTGTTGTTGTTGTCGTTGTTGTTGTTGTTGTTGTTGTCGTTGTCGTTGTCATTATTGTGGTTGTTGTTGTTGTTGTTGTCGTTGTTGTCGTTGTTGTTGTTGTTGTTGTTGTTGTCGTTGTTGTTGTTTTCATTATTGTTGTTGTTGTTGTTGTTGTCGTTGTCGTTGTCGCTGTTGTCGTTGTTGTTGTTATTGTTGTTGTTGTTGTCGTTGTCATTGTCATTCTTGTTGTCGTCGTGGTTGTTTTCATCGTTGTTATTGTCGTTGTGGTTGTTATCGTCGTTGTTATTGTCGTCGTTGTTGTTGTCGTCGTTGTTGTTGTCGTCGTGGTGTCGTCGTTGTTGTTGTCCTCGTTGTTGTTGTCCTCGTTGTCGTCGTCGTGGTGTCGTCGTCGTTGTTGTCCTTGTTGTCGTCGTCGTGGTTGTTGTCATCGTCGTTGTTGTCTTTGTTCTTGTTGTCGTGGTTGTTGTCATCGTTGTCGTCGTTGTTAGTGTCAACGTTGTGGTTGTCGTCATTGTGGTTGTCATCGTTATGATTGTCATGATCATGCTTGTTGTTGTCGATGCTAAACCCTAAACCCTAAACCATAAACCCTAAACCCTAATGATACCAACAACAACGACAACGACAACAACATCAACAACAACAAAGCCAACAACGGTAACCATAATGACAACAATAACGAAAACAAGGATAGCCACAACGAAAACAACTAAAACAACCACAAGCACAACCATAACAACAACGACAAGGACAATGACTAGATCCATGACAACGACAACCTCAACGACAATAGAACTAAAACAACAGCTACAACAATAACAACAACTACTACTACAATAACAGCGACAACGTGTATGGTTGTCGAGACTCGATCAAAACAAGTAAATATATCGATTTTGGCTACCTTTGTTATGTAAAGGTAAGTAAGGTCGTCTCCACAGGAAATATGTGAAAAGTGTTTAGCAAACAAAACTCGATTAAATTAAAGACACAAACTTTAGAAATAAAAATTGAAACGTTGAATGATTTGTTGAATACTATTGTAGAAAGCAATAACCTTAAAAACGAATTTACTAATTAATGGAAAGATACTCACTTCTGGGTTTTCAGTTCCGCAAGATCAACAATTAACATGTTTCATTAGGATTTGCACAAACAATACTTGAAGTTCTTAACTTTTAATTAAAGTGATAATAAAGGAACAATTTTTTAAGACTCGTTCGTGCACAACGATAACATGTCACGTCATTGTAGTCATTGTGGCTATTGTGGTCGTTGTTTTTGTTGTTGTGGTTGTGGATGTTGTAGTTGTTGTTGTGGTTGTTGTTGTTTTCATTATTTTTGTCGATGTCGTTATAGTTCTCATCATCTTTGTTGTCGTCGCCATTGATGTTGTTGTCATCGTCGTTGTTATCCTGGTCGTGGTTGTTGTCATTGTTGATGTAGTCGTTGTCGTTGTCATTGTAATAGTTGTTGTTGTGATTGTTGTTGTTGTTATTGTCATTATCGTTGTTGTTGTTGTCATTTTCATTGTTAGTATACTAGTAGTTGTTATTATTGTTGTAGCCATTGTTGTTTTAGTTTTTTCGTTATGGTTGTCCTTGTTGTCATTGTTGATCTCGTTGTGGTTGTCGTTGTTGTCGTTGTTGTTGTTGTTGTTGTTGTTGTCGTTGTTGTTGTTATCATTGTTGTAGTCGTGGTTGTTGTCACCATTGTTGTTGTCGTCGTCGTCGTTGTTATTGTCATGGTTGTTGTGGTCGTCATTGTTGTCGTTGTGACCGTGGTAGTCATGGTTGTTGTCGTCATTGCTGTTGTTGTTGTCGTTGTTGTTGTGGTTGTTGTCATTGTCTTGGTTGTTGTTGTTGTCGTTATTTTTTTGTTGTTGTTCGACATGGTTGTTCTTGTCATTATTTTTGTTTACTTTTTCGTGATTGTTGTCGTTTTCATGGTTATCCTAGTTGTGGTCGTTGTTGTTTTCATGGTGGTTGTCGTCGTTGATGTTGTTTTTATCGTTGTCGTCTTTGCCATCGTTGTAGTTTTCGTCATAATTGTTGTCGTCGTGGTTGTTGTTGTCATTGTTGTTGTTGCTGTCGTGGTTGTTGTTATCGTCGTTGTTGTTGTCGTTTTTGTTGTTGTTTTGTTGTTGTTGTTTTCATTGTTGTCGTTTATGTTATTGTTTTCGCTTTCGTTATCATCCTTGTTGTTGTTAGGGTTGCTGTCGTTATTCTGGTTGTGGTTGTTGTTGTTGTCATTGTCGTTGTTGTTGTTCTCATGGTTGTCGTGGTTGTTGTCGTTGTTTTGGTTATTGTTGTTGTTGTCGTTGTTGTTGTCGTTGTTGTCCTTATCGTTGTTTTTGTCGTGGTTGTTGTCATTTTTTTCGTTGTCATGCTTGTGGTCATCGTTGTTGTTGTTGTTATTGTGGTTGAAGTTGTTGTCATCGTCATTGTAGTTTTCGTCGTCTTAGTTATCGTCTTGGTTGATATCATCCTATTGAAGTTGTTGTCATCTTCATTGTCGTCATTGTAGTTTTCGTCGTCTTAGTTATAGTCTTGGTTGATATCATCCTACTGGTTGTCATTGTTTTTGTTGTTGTTGTGGTTGTTGTGGTTGTGGTCATTGTTGTTGCCATGGTGGTTGTCGTTGTTATCCTGGTTGTCGTTGTTGTTGTAGTTGTTGTCATTGTCATTGCCATTATCGCTTTCGTTGTAGTAGTTGTTATTAGTTGTTATTGTCATTATTTTTGTTGTTGATATTGTCGTTGTCGTCATCGTTGTTGTTGCTATCGATTTCATTGTAGTAGTAATTGTTGTAGTTGTTGTTGTTTTAGTTGTTTTCGTTATGGTTGTCCTTGCTTTCATTGTTGTCGTCTGGGTTGTTGTTGTTGTCTTTGTTGTTGTTGTTGTTGTTATCATTTTTGTTATTGTGGTTGTTGTCATTGTTGTTGTCGTTGTTGTTGCATGGTTGTGGTCGTTGTCATTGTGGTTGTGGTTGTTGTTATTGTTGTTGTCGTTCGTGATATTTGTTTTCGTGGTTGTTGTCATTGTTGTCGTTGTCTTGGTTGTCGTGGTTGTGGTTGTTGTTGTTGTCGTTGTTGTTTTCGTTGTTGTCGTGGTTGTGGTCATTGTTGTTGTCTTGGTTGTTGTGATTGTCGTTGTTGTAGTCGCTGTCTTTGTCGCTGTCATTGTAGTAGTAGTTGTTGTTATTGTTGTTTTCATTGTTGTTGGTGTAGTTGTTGGTGTAGTTGTTGTCGTTGTTGTCATTATGGTTGTCGTTGTCATCATCGTCGTCGTTGTTGTTGCCGTTGTTATTGTTGTTATTACCGTGGTTGTTATCGTTGTTGTCATGGTTGTGGTCATTGTTGTGGTCGTTGTCGTTGTCGTTGTAAGAGTAGTAGTGATTGTTATTGTTGTTTTTTTTGTTGTTATTATTGTTGTTATACCCTCTATTGTAAGGTTGCACGTTGTTTAACAGAGATATGTTCCCTGTCATGTGCCTAGAACAACCGCTATTAATGTACCAAATATTATTGATTACTTGCCTTGGTGTTCCTACACATATTAATGAAGTTATTCAATTTTAGGAACCCAAGCCATTGTTGACTTGAGCACACTTCTGTCATCTAACAAATTTTAATATCATCTCTCTTTTATCATTGAAAACATAGTCTTCAACGATATCAGGTTTTGATTGTTTTTCTTTGATCTTTTATTTTTGAATTGGTTTGATCAAGTTTTTAACAATTTTCTTTAATGTATTTTGCACTGGAATAATATTGCTTTCATCAACATGTGAATTTCTTAACTGAATTTCCTTTGTTCAAATCAGTATTTATCAAAACGTTTCTTTTATTAACAAAAGTATTCGACTGATTTGTATTCTTATTATTGTAACCACTGTAGCTGATCAAACATTATCATACTGAAGCCAGTCCATCCATGGACATGCCAGTGACATTGGTTTTTGTAACAAACATATTATTATATTGTTTTCTTTTTCTTATGAGAGCCATCCATATGTCAAGCTTTTGGCTGGTCAAAATGTACCACCACATAATATGATTACATCCGTGTTGCGTTACCTTTAAAACATCAAACAAAATCAAACAAGCCGCTATAATAACTTGATTAAGAATAGGCCGGAAAGGAAAAGGATTTGATGCAAGCAAACTTCTCCCGTACAAAATGTCAAAAAATATATATATAAATGAACATAGGCATGGACAAAAAGAAGCAGTAATCACAAGCAGGGCTTCTCAACTCTTATGGTCAAAAAACCAAATGCTTTATGATTTCCACATCAACTTCTATTTAAACGTCTGGTCAATCACTAGTATCCTCTTAGTTCATAAAAACCTAGAAGCCTCCTATTCTCGTAACAATCCAAAATTTAGAAGCTCCACATTGTTTTGAAATTTTCCCCTTCTCTCGTAACAATCAAAGTATTCCTCGGGAGCACGAAGTACAGAATTTTTTTAAAAGTCATTTTGTTTTAACTTGCTCTTCCCTCACCCAGTCCTCAATGTACATTAGAAAATTTGAGGGGGGACTTCAATTGATACCTGTTATCTAGAAAGGTAAGGTTAGCATGAACAAAAAGGAGTGGGGCAGAGCCAGGCTGAGACTTTCTCATTCAAAATCCTTTGAACCTAAGGATGAGTCCCCACCGTTTGAAGATGCCTCCCCATTTACCACATCTTGTGAGCCTTCCTCATTTATATAGTTCCGGTTTTTGTTCACTCTTGATCGAACATTAACACCCATAGGAAAAGGTACCTACACAAGAAACGTGAATTCAAAAAACCAAAACAAAACCAAAAAGACTCATTCATCAAATTTGGGACAGATAACACAAACCTGATCACCTGCATTTGGACCATCAGTGTGGAAAAGGATGGGGCGGCACCGCTTATCTTCATTCATCAAACTTGAATTCTGAAAGTGGGCAATCAGTGCAGATTTTCCCTGTATGCGAGCATATGCAATGGATGCCACCTTTTCACTGTTGAACTTTTCCCACTTCTTCCCATTAAATGCCTGTTCATTTATATTCATACTTATTAATTTTTTTAGAACAGCTAACTCACACAACTACTAAATCCTAGTTCTAATCTACACCTTTTGTCCACCATTGGACTTGAACCCTCAACCTCTTCAGAAGGGACACCTTTTCCAAACATCCACATACTGCTAAGCCAAAGGCCCTTTGATACTTATTATTAAATTATCTAAAAGACAATTCACCTAAACTATCTTGAAAGAAAGGAAAGCATTATAGTATAATACAAACCTGATAGAATGGAATAATAAGGGAAGGCTCAATCATGTTGATGAATGCATAACCCACATTGCATTTGTTCTGCCAATAAAAACAAACGACTCTTAAAATCATAGTTCCATCTGCATACACAGCAAAAGCCTTCATAAATTCAACACAGGAAAATCACTAGCCTTGAAATCTATGGGTAAGTAGATAAAATCATATGTTCCACGATGGCGTTCATCAATTGCAGCCAACAGCATTTTCGAAGTATATCTGCAGTTCAAATAAGATCAACTCACGAATGATCAGATCTCAAAGTAGGTTAAGTCGGTCTTAGAGTTTGGAATAAGAATCACAATGCATCTGATCAAAGGTTAAGCTTATACATACTTGTTAGGGATGTTCTTGATCATTAGAGTAGTTCTTCTGTCTTCCCCTCGCATTATACGGTCCAGATCAAGTTCAAATTGTTTCTTGTTGTCAGCTTGATTTGAATTACCTTCATTTCTACGGCTTCTAGCACGGTCGCTTGGAGAATCAAATGATGTCATCATAGAAATCATTTGTCCTCTACTAGGAAACATAACACTATTCTGATGATGGGAAACCAACCCAATACTTTTTGATGGAATCGACAACTCCATTGAGCTTCCCCCCATACAAGGAGGGAACATATTGTGAGAAACGAAATTCAAAGGATTACCTGGGACCCCCCTCATATTCCCAAGAGAACCTGGATGGAAAACTGATGATGCGTCAGGGGATTCCCCTGCATAAGAGTGTCGTCTATCCCAGATGGAAGGATTCACAGATGGTGCAGACCCCACATGGTGGTTGTTAATATGCAGATAAGTGTTTGCCATATGAGACGGTGCTCTAGGAGCATTACCCCCCACTCCATTTACCAATGATGGCGAATTGGGTGGCCACCTCATGTTGTGAGGCTGAAGCTGATGAGAAGGATTCCACATGAAATGATGAGTGGCAGCAGGGGAACAACTAGAGGGCCCAAACACTAACAAATGGATATACAGCCAGTCAGCCAAAATCATCAAGCCTCAATACATTTTTTTAAATAGTGAGGTACATGAACTGTAAAAAGATAATAACACCCTTACCATTGTCATTATTAAGTTCAAGTGAGTGTCCAGCGATTCTGTTGAACTGCCTGTTTCCCACCCTTTCAGAGATTCTACCACTTAAACTTGCAGCCATGGTGCTGCTAGGAGAATTGCATATAATACTGTTCGTTAGGCCATCTTGATACTCTGGAAGTGAATGAGGGTGGTAATTTGGTGTGCTCCTTAAATCATATTTCAGTTGGTTATGCAAACTGGATGGCATGCCACCACTTGATTCCACCCCAATCATGGACGAAAAACTTTTCGATACACTAGCTGAGATGCCCGTGTCTAATAATTGACCACCAGCCATGCCCAAGAGACTCCCATGATCCATGCCGCCAGGGGTAACTTGGACATTTGGAACTGCTCCTGTAAAAAGTTCATATCACCTGAATATATGTGCATTCATATTATGATTGCTGATATTGACAGGTGCTACTCATACCAGAAATGTCTCTCGTGAAATCAGTAGGTGGGCTACACATTTGCAACAAGGCAGTGGTTTCATCTAGATCCGGCTCTAGAAATGGGCTGTTCAAGCTGCCAAAAGTAGAGCACTATAAGAATCTAATGCTTATAACCTTGATGAGACTGCAGAATGTGTATGCTGTTTTAAATTTTATTAATTATTAGTAACAGGATAGGGCCAACCGTTTAGAAGCAGCAGGATGACAGTGTTTAAGCTTCATCTGTTTCCCTGCCATGTCACTCTTATTTAATTCACGCAATGCAGTTTCTGCAGCTCTTATATCATAAAATTCTATGGACTTGTGACGACTTCCTTGTGGAGTTCCACGGATCTGCATCCCAGACCCAGATTATCCAACTAAATAACATACCAAAGGTCAAAAAATAAAAATGGGAAATCAATCGTACCTCCTTCACCTCACCATACACGCCAAAAACATGGCGAAGTTCATCGTTGGAAATAGTAGAATCGAGATTATATATCACAACAATGCCTTGATTAATATCTTTGTCTGAATGGTTGTCCTAAAAAAACAATATTTATTAAGATTAATTAGAGTAAGCAGCCTTGCATATAGCATTTTAACAGAAAAAGGGGGAAGAAATATTAAAAAAACAGGGTGCAACAAGAGAAATCATAGTATATGAGGTTTACTCGTTGTTGACAAAATCCTCTGTTTTAGTGCACTTGTCAACTTTATTGAACTTAAATTGGTTGGGAAGGTTGGTAGCAGTCCCAATTAATTTAAAGGTTTTTTTGTTGTTGGCACACAGACGACGTATAATGTCAAAATAAGGAAAATATAAATCAATCACAAGTATTCGTACATGTCCTAAGATCTCAGGGTCAGCCATAGCTATCAAACATCCTGACTCCAAATGCAACAAATATATGTACTATGAGTTACTAAATCATACACGTAAAGACTGAAAAAGAAAGAAAAACAACCTTAGGAATTGAATAATGAATATCAAGGTTTCTATGCCTCAATGCTTTATTCTGAAGAGCTTGCATGGCACGTCTGGCTGCTCTTATATCATAGTATGATATCATCACAAACCCACGATGCTTGCAGGCTGTGTAAAGAGTGCGGATCTCCCCATATTGCTGCATAGTCATTTATTTTTTCAATTACACACATTTAATTAATTAAAGATCTTTTTAAAATCCAAAAACAAAAGAGAGAAGCATACCTCAAACAAAATTCGTAACTCGGAATCTTCCACATTGCTATTAATATTTCTCACAAAAAGTGTTCTTGATTGGTGTTCTCCATGGGATTGTTGTTCCCCGCCACCCAACTGAGTAGCAGAAATTTCACAATTTCTTTGACCTCCACCATCTTCTCCCAACTCCATCCCTCCAACACTGCTAAAAAAGTCCAATTCTTCCACATCATCACTACCGCCTGGTTGTACCTTATTACAGTCAATCCCATCTGTCACTCCAGATAGCAAATCATCATCATCAGGAAGGAGATTCCCAATAGTTTGGGCCTCAATCTCTTCAAGAGATTCAAATGGTTCCTCTTCTTCATAGTGGGAGGCACCAACAGAATGGCCATACATACTGTTGTTTTTTGCTGATAATCTCACTGCACAATCAAACAAGTTCAGAAACAGAAAACAAGTAACATAAATTTCGGCCAAGAATTGAACAAAACAAGAAGTATGCATGCGAGAGAAAGAACAGAGAGAAAAAAAGGAATACAACTTACATTTTCTACTGAAAAGATCAGATAATGAACTTGAAAAGAGGCCATTCTCATAGTGATCACCCATGACATTATATTTGTTCCTCGCTGTAAGAAAAGATTTATGATCCATACCTAAATTTGGTATATGTTCTTTATTATTATTATTATCAAAAGGCCTCTGCAGAGGAAGGCCAGCTGTTCTCCCTGATCCGACAGTGTTCTTCTCTGAGCTAATCTGGTCTTGGTTGAAGTAAAGATTTGGGGCATCAAAGTGCTTCAACATATGAGAATCAGACGACATCTGTTTCTCCAGGGGCAATGACGCGAGTGAGCTGCCACCAACTACATATACTTTCCCATCTTTCACACCTGAACATAGATCAAAAACACAAACTGGAAATCTCAGTTAATGTTTATATAAGAACAATAAAGTCGAATAATATGGTGGATAAGGTTATCTTCCAATAGTAAATCATGAGCTGTGCTCAAAAATTCTTAATGAGAATAATATTGTCCTATCAACTGTGAGGCTTGTGAACTCCCTGTAAGTCACCCACTTCCCACTTTTAATCCTTAACAAGGGTCACAACCCCAAATTTTGAACCTCATTTAATAATGGTCTAGGAAGAAATGCCAGTGCATCAACTTCCCTTTTTGTTGGACCGTGGGCGTCGTCGTTAGTAATTTAGTTCTCATAAATGCAAAACCTTTATTCACCATGAGACATAAAGATCCTGATTTCTTCACACTAGAGTTACCTACGCTTGAATGAAAAATCTTTTGCGACAAATGTGTTGATAACAGATATTGGTGTGAAGTGATTGATTTATTAAAAAGACCCTTGATGAAAACAGTACCATCACACAATTTCAGCGGTTAACTAATTGAGTTCATGGTATTTAATTAGAAAATACATAGGGCTGGTGCTCACCATAGTTGTCAGGCATACCATCTGTCTTCCAGAACCCAATTTGTCTCTGAAATTGAAGTAATAGATGCACATGAGGAAAAGATAACAGTAAGTGGAAGAGAATAAAGCATAGATGAAAGGAAAAGGAGGGGGATACCTCATTAGGAAGTTGCATCTCCTCAGAGTCCGTGAGTTCAGATGGCATGCTTAACCCTAGAAGGCTACAAAATTGATTCCTTTCTCACAATTCACAGCCAAGTTGAGAAATTGTGCTTCTAAGCAAAATAGGTTAAGATTTTTGGTAATTCATGGTGTTCTGATATGGGTAAGAAGCAAAATAAGTTAGGTGCCTTGAACTAAGATTCAGCTGGTTTTGTTAAGGAAAGAAATGAGAAAGGAAGTAGATTTAGCATGAAAGCTAAAGCCGATCTAACAAGTAGAATTAATTGAGTAGCATAAAGGCGATCTAGAATGTGAAATTGGACATAGAAGTTGAGGGATGAAGAAAAAAGCACATACCATTGATGAAGGGGAGAGAGAATTTAAAGGGATGGAATGGATTACGGCATAAGGCAAGGGAAGGGAGAAAGGAGAATTGGAGAAGGGATCTAGGTTTCTGTGCCGTGCAAGAACCTCCAAAGATGCTGCCTTCTTCTTCTTCTTCCCTCTGTCTGTCTTTCTCTCTCTACTTTTTTCCCTACATTACACGTTAACCACATGAAATTACCAGAATATTATAATATCAATCAATTCACAAGAAACCACCTCCTCTTCTTCTTCTTCTTCTTACCAGCTGCGGAGGCGTTTACCGGCGAGATTCTCAGGCCGCTCCGGCTCCCCCCCGGAGAGAGTGGGACGGACACAGAGAAAAGAGAGAGGAATAATATTGCCCAAACAAGTATTATTGTTTACTTAAAAACAAAAACTAAAAAAAGGTAAATTAAATAAAATAAGAAGCAAAATGGAATTGAAGGAGCAAGAATATTATTGAAATTGAAGAGCAGGAAGAAGAAGACTGAATTGACGAAGAGTAGAAAAGAGATGTGTTGTGATCTGATCTGATCTGATCTGATCTGATCATGTCATGTCGTCTGTGTGTGTGAGAGAGAGAGAGAGAGAGAGAAAACAGGAAGATGGGTTTGGGCAGGTTGCCGTTATTACATCCAACGCCGTTACCCACGCCGGTTTCTACAATTTACACCTTCAACCCCTAAACTCCAACTCTAACTCTAACTCCAACTCACTACTCCATCCCCTTAACTACAACTCAATTACTTTGCCTTTCTTAAACAATTTCATTTTTTTTCTTTGCCTTGGACTCTATCCATTCATTCCCTTAATAAATAAGATAACATAACATATCTTGCCTCTCATTTAATGTTAGGGTCACAAAATTCATCTATCTCATCCTCATTTCTTCAAACTCATGCCTTATGTGTTTCATAAACAACGCAATATGTATATAAGAATTGCATAACTTTCTCATCTATACATTCATAAACACGTCTTAAGTTTCGCGTTTTATCTAAAATATGACTGAAACTCTAAACCTTAGAAAAATATGACATCTTGGACATATCTCACAAAACTTTGAGATACTAAAGTGCAAGTGAGAATTTCACTTAGAATTTAAATTTATGTGTATGAAAAAAACAACCAATTTTATTAGAGTTCCCCTTTAAGTATGTATGCATACGCCAAAAAGACGTGTACCATATGTGTTGGCTATTTCATTCACACCTTACATGCCTCCGGTCTAGTATGGCCAATATGTAGTATGATGTCTATCCATGCCAAAAAAGCAAGCAACTACACACATCTTGCATTTGTTTACCCAACTAAACCTAAAGTTTAATTACAATATACGATTTTAAAAATTATTAATCACGTTTAATATTTCAACTCCTATACATGTGTACGTGTCTTTGTAATCACAAATTTTATGCAAATAAATCATGGTTATAGTATTTTATACTAATACAACCTTTAATTATGAATAGGGATTAGGGCAATAATATATATTATTGTAATTAACATTAATTATTATGCACCCGTGAACGACTAAATGTGAAGTTTGGATTTAACAACAGCCCAATATATTTTTAATGTTATAGTACTGTCCACCACTAAAAATCAACCCTTAACCTTTTAAGAAAAACCATTATCGTAAACACATCCACTTAACTCTCATGTTTGCCTATTTATATCCCAAAATAATTAAACTAGTAATAGTTTTTCAAACATAATAAATGGAATTAAGTTATAGGAAGAAAAGAACCATATATCTCTTATATATCTATACTAATAAATAAAAATCTTAATCGACACGTGTCACTCTCTCATGCATTCTCAACATTTTTTTCTCGACTCTCCTGTTAGTTATACAAATTGTCTTTAATTGTTTTTATAATTTTTTTGTCTCTATCCTATTAAATGATTTCTATAATTATTTTTATAAAATATTTTATTATTTTAAAATAAATATATGTTAAAAACTATATAATATTTTATAAATATGTAATATGAAAATCTCTATTACTAAAAATATAGCATTGAATTTATACAACCCGTGTTCTACATGATATTTATATCTTAGTTATAATTATATATCAAAATATGATGTATTTTCTACAGTATCAACATCCTACTGATCCTTATGTCATGGATATGGATGTTAGTAGTAAGTTGTCTTATCAACAACTTGTATAGTAGTAATAACTTGAGTTTTGACAATCGTCATTATAAATTTGCTATCAATAATAATTCTTGTTGGTCTCCAACTAGCTTGCTATCACTACTACAAAAATAAGCAAAACCAACCAAAATTTACGACGGACAAAAATAGTCGCAAAATTAGCGACCGTATAGCGACCAAAATCATATAGTCACAAAATTAGCTACCGAAACAACATCGGTTGCAGAAGTAGCGACCATAACAAAATTGGTAGCAAAATTTGTGACCGATTTATTTGGGTCACCAAACGGTGGCAAATATTGCGACCGGAATTGCTTCGGTCGCGAATATAGATACTAATTTTATATAATAATACAAAACTAATATAGAAACCAATCTGGTTGCAAAAATTGTCACTAATATAGCTACAAAAACTATTTCAGTCACAAATACAATTGCTAGTGTTTAAAAAACCAAGAAAGACAAAATAAAAATTATATTGGATGCTACAACGGACAAAAATGGTCGTAAAATTAGTGGCTGAATAGCGACAAAAATCATATAAACTTAGAATTAGTGACTAGAACAAAATCAGTTGCAAATATAGTGACCCTTACAGAATTGGTTGCAAAATTTCCAACTGGTTTTGTTTCGGTCCCAAAATGTGGCAACTATATCGACCATAATTGCTTCGATCATAAATACGGTTGCTAATTTTATACAATAAATAAAAAATAGGAATCAATCTGGTCGTAAAAATTGACACAAATATTACAAAACTCTTTTGGTCGTAAATAAAGATACTAATATTAAAAAAATAAATATATTAAAAAAACAAATAAAAACTCTATTGGTCGTCAACAATGGTCACAAATATAGCTACCAAAATTGTTTTGGTTGGAAATAACAGTTTTACGTCACAAAATAAACTTAAAGTAATTGAAAAAAAACTATTAGAATAAAGCTATTGAAATTGTCTTGATAGCTAATACTATAGCCAAGTAATAGCAATAACATAAAAAAATAAACTGGTCGAAAAACTAGAGGTAGTAAATATAGCTACAAAAAAAAGTCGTCGCAAACCTATCTAATGACAATGAGCTGGTCGCGGATAAGGTCGCAAACATACCGACCGAAGTTAATAGTCACAAACCTAGCTACCGAAAACGATTAGGTCACAAAAATGATTACTAATTATACGCAAACTAAATTAATTAAATATGAAAATAACTCACGGTTATAAAAATGATCACAAAATTGGTTGCACTTTTATTTATTTATTATTATTTTTTTGTAAAAGGTTATATTTTTAATGATTTGTACTCAAGAGCCTATATTTATTAGGGTTAAACTAGGTTAGTACCTAGTGTATCACACGGGTTGAATAAATAAAATATTAAATAGTTATTAATAGAAATTAAAAAATTATAAAATAATTTTTTGATATAAGATATGATTAACATTATGTACGAGTGATAAAAGGACGATATCATTTTTTAAACTTTTGTTTATATTTTTTTGTTTTTTTTTTAAAGTTGGTTTTTAAACAAATTGTTTCAAAACAAACCGCTTTTAAAAAAAGTGTCATTTTTAATAATTTCCTTATTATAACTTTGAAATTTAATTATTTTTGTTTCATAAGAATTTTATTTTTTAAAAGCCACAGGTTATAAAATATATTGTGTTTTTTAGAAGTTTGATATTTTTTTGAAAAAATTTCTTATTTTATAAAAAAATTATTTCTTTAAAAATTTCATTTGTAAAAAGATCTATTTTTTAATTTAATAAAAATATTTTCAATATGAAAAAAATTAAATAATATCATTTGTATTTAAAGTAAATATCACATAATAAATATAAATGATATTATTTAATTTTTTCATATTGAAAATATTTTTTATTAAATTAAACAATAGATCTTTTTACAAATGCAATTTGTAAATAAATAATTTTTTTATAAAGTAAGAAATTTTTCCAAAAAACAATATCAAACTTTAAAAAATGCAATATATTTTAAAACCTATGGATTTTAAAAAATAAAATTCTTATGAAACGAAAATAATTAAATTTCAAAGTTATAATAAAGAAATTATTAAAAGTGACACTTTTTTAAAAACGGGTTGTTTTGAAACAATTTGTTTAAAAACCAACTTTTTTTGAAAAAAACAAATAAAAATTAAACAAAAGTTTAATAAATGATATCGTCATTTTATCACTCGTACATAATGTCAATCATAACTTATATCAAAAGATCGTATTATAATTTTTTAATTTTTATTAATAACTATTTAATATTTTATTTATTCAACCCGTGTTGTACACGGGATACTAACCTAGTTATTAATAGGAGAGAGAAGTGGGAAAATTTGGTGAGAAAAATTGTAATGATTACATGTGTCACCCTTAGTTACTCTTTTATTAGAGTAGAAGGATTAAATAAAAATATAATAATGTTAATTATTTATCGTGACATATAGGACTTTTTTCTATGTGATAGTAATTGTAACATTTACTAAGTGACTATGTATACATTATTTATTCCAATATTATTTAAATGGTAAGTTTTCAAAAGAAATAGATAAACAAATCAAAGGAGACCCGGTTGGACCATGACCCGCTCCAAAGTTCCAACTTCACCTAAACCTTTTAAGTTTTGACCCACGTTTGCGCCCTTTTGACCTAACTGCTTCTTTCCTCTATCCCGAGCAACAATACACCGAATTAAATGGAGAATTCTAGTCCCTCGTTCCCCCACGTTTTGATCGGTTTGTTTAACCTCATTTGAAACCTTCATGGTTCATTCTCTACTCTCTTTTGTTTGCAAGCACTCTGTGTATGTATTCCGATCGAGTATCATTCACCAATCCAGGTACTAATTCAAACCCATGGCTCTTTGTATGTGTTTCGTATTAATCAATCCTTATGCTATTCATGAACGTAGTCGATCCATGCATTCACCTTGTTCTATCATACTCTTTCGTTATGTTTCAGTAGGTACGTGTGTTTAAAACAACATTCCTCCACTTGATCTATTTGTTTTTTATGTGGGTTATTTTCTAAAGTTCATTGCATCACTCAAGCTCTGTATTATATACTTCATGCACTAATATATAAAGTGGCTCAAATAAATTTAGAAAAAAGGTGAACTGCATCGAGAGTAAATAAGATTCATAATTTGTGATTCATGAAATCATTACAATGGTCCTTCCTAGATGTATGAATTTCTATTATGTTTACTATAACACATCAAAGAAATTTTGGAAGTGTGTACCATAATTATGGAGTAAACGAAAGAGCACATAACAAATCAGGAGGCCTTTGATGTTCATAATATAAAAATATCATAGTAAGGAATCACAAAAGTTAGTATACATAATGTAGAATATAGTTAACAGTTAAGGTTACAAATGTTGATGGAACTATTATGATATGTTTTCTTTATCTGTCTTATGTCCTTTTTAGTGTTTTGCATTTTGCAACTAACAACATTGTACTTCCAAATAAAGTTAATAGATGAAGATTGTAGTACTTAAGGAGCTGCTTGTCTTGCTTATATATATATATATATTCAAAATGTAAAGGTTAGTTTATCTTATGACTTTGTTTATGTTAATAATTTAAGTTTATAATGATTTTTTCTAAATATTAGTGATTTTGTTTTTGTTGTAGATTTCATGGCACATAGTTCAACAGGAGGCGGTAGAGGTAGAAGTTAAGGTAGTGGTCATGCTAGTTATGGCACAAGCACAATTGGACAATCATATTTAGATGCATATGAGGCACCATCTAAATATGAGAGCAGTGATGATGAAGAGTCAAATGTGGCCCGGCGAGGACCTGTTGCACCCACGCCACTACCAGAGCAAAGAAACCGTGAGTGGATTTGGATTATACATGGCTAGTAAGTACACACATATCTATAAGCATATAATATTGTTTTACTTGTTGCAAACTAATATATAATAAGATGTTTGGTTTTTACTAAGGCCATTGGAGCCTTGGTGAAAACATAAAACTCATTATTATTTTTACAATTATATTTAGCAATGATTGAAAACTCATATCTCATTGATGGTAGAATATAAGTCCAGGTCTAGATTATGTAATTTTGATTTTTTGTAGGGATACTATCAATGGGAAAGTAAGTGGGATAACCAAGTTCAATCATGTTGGGATAAATTTATAAAGAGAAAATTTAAGGATTTATTGAATATGGCTCGGGAACATGCTAAGGCTGCTACTTGTAATACATGGGTAGAAATTGCAGAGGACTTGTCAGTGATCCTTCCATATATGCCACAATGGATGAGGACTGAGATGTGGGAACCTCTAGTTAAAAGTTGGAGTACACCCGAGTGGAAAGCAAAGTCCTCAAGAAATGATATTAAATTGTTCGATATCAGTGATCCACATGTCTTGATGACGAGTACACCGTCAAAGTTGGGTACTAGTACTTCATATCTATCTGGAAGAAATGTAAAGGTATGTTTATTTTATTAATTAAAATTTAGTTTATGATATAATGGGCCAAAAGGATATAGAGAGTCATGCTTAATTGTTATCTCAATTACTTGAGAAAAGTATTCCAGAAGCTCATTTATGATACAATAGGACAATTTGTGTGTGTCTTTTATGTCAAGGTTTAAACCTAAATATGTGAATGTGTGATTAGCATAAAGAAATATATGACAGACAAGGAACAAAATTTTAGCTCAGACCCGTTTACATAGAATACTTATATAATTTTATGGTTCCACCGGACCTGTTTCTAGTGCTAATGGTACAGTTCTCGGTTATGCTAATAGTTTTTTTTCGGTTCCGGTCCAAGTCGGGTCGGTGACCTGTTACTCAGACGTAATCTGAACCACAAATGAAAAGTACTAAATATAAAATCCTTTTATTGTTCTATGATTCAACCTGACCTACACATCAGTTCATGTAAAGAACCATCTTTTTTCTTTGAAATTAACTAAGTATACTAGTTAAATGAAGGTAAGTAGTCTAGATGTTTATTTGCTTAGTCATAACGCACAAATTTTATGTTTGTAAAAAAACATGTTGCATGATTTGGTTTTACTAGATCATAGTATGTTATTTGGTTTTAATGTATTAATAGTATGTTTTATTAATTACAGGTGAAACAGTCGAACGAGGAAATAACACAATTGCGACAAGAGAAAGAAACCAAAAGACTAGAGAAAGAAAAAGAAAGAGCAGAGAAACTAGCAATGATAGAGCAGATCAAGGAAAATCGAATTGCAAACAATGAGATGAAACAGCAAATTGAATTCCTATTGAAGAACACACCAAGATCGACAGCTAGTTAAGCATGCTTTTATTTAGATACTTCAATGTTTGTTTTCGTGCTTAGGTTTGAATATTTCTTATGATACGTTTCTTAGCTTTAGATACTTTTATCATATTTGGTGTAAAAATTTTTGGTTAGTTCTATGAATCTTTTCATTTTTGTGAATTTAATTATATGAATTTGAATATTGAATTCTATAAATAGTGGAGAGCTAGAACCATTTCTTATTATGCATACCTTTTGCAACCAGAATGTCAGTCAAAGATATGGTCGCAAGCTTGAAATAAAACTCGGATGCTAGATTGGTCACAAAAATGAGTTTTAAAATCGGTCACTAATTATTAAGGTCACACAACGGTTGCAAATATGTATTGTCGCAACTTTGGTCACTAACAGTTCATTCGCAAATTTGGTCACAAAAAGCTTTGGTCGCAACTAGTTCTGGTTGCATTTCTGGTCACTATTCGTTTAGTCGCAAAATCCGTCGCCAAATAGTTTAGTCGCAATTTTGTCACAATCTTGGTCGCTAAAATTTTGATCGCAAAGTCGGTCGCAAGTAAGATTTGGTTGCAAAATCGGTTGCTAAATTCGCGATGGATGGTTCGGTCGCAATAGTGGTCGCAACAAGATTTTGGTCGCTAAATTTAGTCGCTAAAAGATTTACCGACCGGACTTTAACCAACCAATGAAAGTGGTCGCAAAAAGGTCGCAAATGAGTATTTGCGACCGTTCTCCGACCATTTTGACGGTTGCAAATGATGATTTTTGTAGTAGTGTATCAACGACAACTCAGTTCTCTTTAACATTTTAGTATTGACATTAATTCGTTCGTAGTGAGTTCTGCATTAATAGAAAAGTGTTATCCATTAAAACGTTTCATCGACACTAACTATATCAATAACAAGTTTGTTTTAGTAGTTTGTAACCCCATTATCACTAATCAACCACTTTAGTTTTGTAACATCAGTTTTAAGGATCATATACTCAACACTTAAAAATGTTTTATTAACAAAAAAACTGGCCTTTTATGGTTTAAAATAAAAAAGGGATAACTTTGTGAAATAGTAATCAAATTTCAAAATTATCGTAATTAGATCACTCATAAAATTTTTTATCTCAATCAGGTTACTTACAGATTTTTTTGTCATAATCAGATCACTAAAGTTTAAAAATTGTTCTAATTAGGTCATTTATAAATTATAAATATTTTTAAAAAAGTTGAAATAAATAATTAATAATATTTATATAAAAAATTATTTAGAAAAAGTTTATGAATTATCTAAAAAAATAAAAAATTTATGAGTGACCTAATTGCAACACTCTAAAACTTTAAAATTTATTGACCCGACTGAAACAAATAAAATCAGTGACCTAAGTGAAACAAATAACAATATAAGTGACCTCGGAACATTTTTAAAATTTGCTAACTATTGTGTCAAGTTTTTCCAATAAAAAATGTCAATATAGTTTCAAAAAACTTGCAAATGTGGTTTTGATACCGCAATTAAAATTTAGTGACCAGGTGCATGAGTAGCTTTGTTGGCTCTTATACGAAAGTTGAAGAAATTAGTATATAACGACTAGGTAAGTACCTTGTATTACACGAGTTGAATAAATAAAATACTAAATAATTAGTAATAAAAATTTATGAATTATAAAACCATGTTTGACGAAAAAATATGATTATAATTGCATATCAATATCTAGTTTAAGTAAATAAATGAATATGCATTTTTTTAAACTTTTATTTTATAATAAATTATAGGTTTTAAATATTTTTTTAAGAAAAATGAATTTATTTTTAAAAAATTATCTATATTATGTATTTTATAAAACTT
This sequence comes from Flaveria robusta, assembly GCA_025506415.1. Classification (NCBI taxonomy): domain Eukaryota; kingdom Viridiplantae; phylum Streptophyta; class Magnoliopsida; order Asterales; family Asteraceae; genus Flaveria; species Flaveria robusta. The sequence goes on from JACCIZ010000102.1 coordinate 73,936, forward strand.
CTGTTTTTTAAAAAGTGTCTTTTTAATTAAAAAAATAGGCTTTAATTTATTAAATTATATATTTTTTAATTTGAAAATCATAAAAGTAATATTATTAGTATTTAATATTATTATTATTAATAATAAAGAAAAATGAGAAAGTTAATATGATAAAACTTACTATTGTGTCAAGTCTTATTTTAATTTTTTTTTGTTATAGATATATAGTTATACAGATAAATAGATAGGATAGAAACTCATTTATTAAACGGATTATAGTTAGTAATAAAAACGAATAGTTACAATACAATATTTTAATATAAGATAGATTAATTTATATGTACCTAATAGTTCAAGAAATAAAACAATTATACTATTTTTTAACTCTCTTATCTAAATAGTTTTATTTTTTAACATTCGTTTTAAAATTTTTTTATAAAAAAATTATTGTTTATAAAAAACTTGTTTATTAAAAACTCTGGTTTCTTGAATACAAATAGTTTTGATTATGAACAAATATATTCTTGTATATATTTATGGTTCGTTAGGCCAAAGGATCACCACATAATTTATATTTTTATCAATGTTGAATGTTAGACATCTATTATTTTAGAAGATTCATTTTTGTAAATTTAATTAAAGCTAATTTTTATTGCACGTAATTGTTTATTTTTTTACACTTTAGCTCTTTGTTTATAATGTAATTTAACCTTTTTATTATATTTTTTTGGTTATGTAGTTGTTTGAGTTTCTATTAACTTAACATGGATTCTTGGAAGTAAAAAGTTTACGAAGGTAGGTTCTACTATTTTACCTTTTGCAAGATTTTAAAACTATCATGGTAGATGTTCACCTGTAGATATTTATTCTTTTGACTTTCAGAATTAGTTTCCAAGACCTTGTCTTCTTTTCAATTGCTTTTTTGCAGACGGTGGGTATTATAGTAATTTAAACATTCAAATTAATTTCTATCTCTTAATAAAAATTAATTTTATTAATTGATACATTTCTCTCTCATCTAGATTTTTTAAAATCAAGATATGTTTTTAAAAATAAATTTTATTAAGGAAGTTAAAAATCTTATCTTTTTATTAAAATAGAAATAATAAAAAAATTATATAATATAAAATTTTCTAAAAAAATAAACCTATTTGAAACATAATATTTTAATCGGTCCTGTTTTAAAAAATTTATAAAAAATATGAAATTTTCTAAATGTTTTATTAAAACAACCAGAATAGTTAGAAAACTAAGATTTTAATATATAAAATTTTTATAAACAATAAATTTTTTATAAAAAAATCTTAAAACAAATGTTTAAAAATGAAACTATTTAGATAAAAGAGTTAAAAAATAGTATAATTGTTTTATTTTTTAACTATTACGTATATATAATTTTAATCATATCTTATATTAAAATATCGTACTCTAACTATTCGTGTTTATTACTAACTATAATACGTTTAATAAATGTCTTTTTAGCCTATCTATTTATCTCTATATTTATCTATCTATATCAAAGAAAAATCTAAAATAAGAATTGATACAATTGTCAGTTTTATCATACTAAGTTTCTTATTTTTTCTTTATCATTATTAATAATATTGAATGCTAATAATATTAATCATATCATTTTCATATTAAAACTTATATAATTTAATAAATTAAAACCTATTTTTTATTAAAAACATACTTTTTAAAAACAAAAGTTTTATAAAATACAGAATACAATAAACTTTTTTAAAAATAAATTCACTTTTTAAAACAACATATTTAAAACCCATATTTTTTTATAAAATAAAAGTTTAAAAAATATATTATTATTTATTTAGTTAAAGTAGCTATTCATATGCAATTATAACCAAAATTTTATCTTCAAACATAATTTTATTATTCGTAAATTTTTATTACTAATTATTTAGTATTTTATTTATTTAACCCGTGTAATACACGGGGTACTAACCTAGTAATTAATAAAACAATGATATTAATTTTTTGAACTTTTAGTTTTATGTTGTTTTTTCTAAAAATAAAAAGTTAAATATTTTATTTTAAAACAAACCGTTTTAATAAAAATAATTATTTTTAAATTTTTTTATCATAACTCTTAATTTAAATTATTTTTGGTTTATGAAAAATTTACTATCTAAAAACGAAAATTATAAAATATTTCGTATTTAAAAAAATACCGATGTTTTAAAAAAATTAATTATTTTAACAATATGTTTTCCTTTAAAAATAATATTAATATAAAGTTCTTTTTTCTTAATTAATTAAAAAACTATTTTAATTTAATCAAAGAAAGAGTTAAAAAATATTTTAAATAATTAATATAATTATTTAATATGAGAGAAAAGCGAAAAAATTTTGATCAGTATGAATGTTGCCACACCCCCGCTAAAGCGGAAACACGGAAATGTAACGAAACTGAATATCAATAACAACACTCTTACTAGAGAAAACTAAAAACTCCAATATAATGAATATATTGTTAAACGTTTCAGATGATTGGGTTCTACTGCTTGTTGTAGTCTGCCACATAAAGATGTCATATACTAAACGAATGAAATCACATGAATCTCTTCCAAAGGTGTATCTAATCAAGCTATTCTTAGTTTCCAAATCTTGAAAAACATACTTAAAAATATCAACATAAAGTTGGTGAGTTCACAGTTTTAATTATATTGAGAAAACGTGTGAAAAGGATGGGTGAACCAATAACGTTGGAGAATTCACGAGTGCAATGGTAACCAACATCCAAGTAAGGTAATAGTAATCGGTATAATGGTGTTAGTAATTAGTGTAATGGACCACAAAACATTATATGATTTGATTGTTGTATATATAATGCCACAATATTATATAAGTATCATAACTGAATTTAGACTGTAACTGTAATAGATTACCCCTACTCATGTCTGTCGTAAGCATGGGGCGAACAGGCTAATAATGCACCCGTTTAGACCTCCAGTCAAGGTTAGGGTAATTAACCCGGGTGGGGGTAGTCAAACCCAATAGTACTATCCATGATTACCTTGCTTTGGGAAATAAATTAAGGGTCTGATAACAAGGGACTTCATATGGTAAGTAAACAACTTATATAACATATGAAATCATTAACGGGTAATTGTGTTTATGAAAATAGTAATTTGTATGTAATCTTCCCCAAAACGAAAATAGCTAAAAATGGGGCTAGTAATGAAAGTCTATGTTTTACTGAATCGTAATAACCGACCTACAAATGTCCTAGTAATAAGGTTCATGATGAGCTCTATGTGTTTATTTTAAAACAACCGTTGTTTTTTTGACCCCTGATGTCCAAAAATATATTTATATTGGTGTATTCATCATTAGAAAAATAACTAATAATGTTGTTATGTACTGTCTCGATTAAAATGTGTTTTCATTTGATTTTCATCTGTAATTGACTTGTCAAATGCTCGTTTAGTTTTTAAGTTTGTAGAGTAACATAAGCATGTTTTTCCCTCCAAATGAAATTTAAAATAAAAAGGGTTGTGAAAACTCACCTGATTTCTTTAACAAGTACTCGTATGTTAATGTTGAGAGCTCACCACTATGTATAGGCATTTACCAACAAAACCCTAATTGTACATCGATTGTTAGCCGCTAACAATAAGATAACGTCATTACACGGGAAGTTGAGCTCTATTATTTAGTAAGAGTAAGGTGGCCTTTTAATATTTATAATTAAGATAAATGTTGTTGAATGATGTCGATGTTACTCATATATTTACTTTGCTTTCTCAAATTATTTAAGCTTTGTGTGTATTGAGTATTATTATATATGGATGTATGCATATAGTTATTTACTTCTTGTTATTATGTATGTATTTGTATTTGAATGTTGTTATAGTAATATTTAATCAAAACCTACACTACTAGAAAATCGGGTATTTGCGACTGCTTTTTTTGTCGCAAAACGGTTGTAATTGCTCTGTTGCGACCATTTATCGACCAAAAATGCGGTTGGAATAACACACGTCTCAATTGCTCTATTGTGACCTTTTTGCGACCGCTATTATATTTGCGACTGCGTGTTGCGACCTCTAGTGTCGTCATAAATTTTACGACTACTTTGCAACCACTTGTTTCGCGACCATTTTGCGACCAAAATATTTTGCGACTGCAGCATTATGCGACTGATTAGCGACCGCAAGTTTTTGCGACTGATTAGCGACCGCTAACTTGCGACCGTTTTGCAACTGCTCATTTTGCGACCATTTTTTTTTGTCGCAATGCAGCTGCAAATTCTTTGGAAAAAATTTAAAAAAAAAAGTTTACATTCAAATATTGATAAATTATTAATATATAGATGAAAACACAAACAAAAATATAAATTACAATATTAATTAAAAATTTATTCAAGTTCTCAATATAAATAAAACCAAAATTGTTATATCTATTGACAACTACACAAATTTCTATCTACGATTTATACACATTCAACTAATACAATGCATCTTGAAGCCCATTAGAATATCCTCAGCGACTTTGAAATTAATGAAGGTGCTTATGGTCTTGAACATGTTGCTCCTTTTGTTCTTAGTTCTCCTTGGGCATTACAAACAAATCTTTACCTTCTAGTGATTTGTACTTCCCTTCAGGGTCTTCAATTCAGATAGGATAGAAAAAACAACATATTAGATACAATTAGTATCTGACCAATTTGATGTCACAATTACAAATCAATTTCCAAATTCACATCTCTAATTAAGTAAACACGAGACCACCTGTATCCAATCAAGCATAAGCAATCCAAGTGACCGTCAGAATCATAGCAACTACAATGCCACTAAACCTATCAGACGTATTTGTGAGTTTTGTCCACGTAAAGAAAATAACCCTTGCCTTGTCAAAATGTAAACTTCTCTTACCTGATTCTAGAAGACTTTTTCATGTTCAAGCATTTTCTTCTTTAACACATCCTTATCACACCCCAGCTCTACACCTGCAATCGTCATATATTGGTACGAAACCACTGTATAGTGGTCATTAGTCAGTTTTTCTCCATAAAAAAGAGGCCAACTGCTGCTATTTAAATAGTTAACATCCACCATAGAGGAATACCTTTTAATAGAGCTACCCTTCAAATCATGTTTGAGCCTATGTTCAAACCAAACAAACCCACCTCCTATTTGAGTCAGGCCGGAAAGAATGCACAAACTGCGATTTCCAGAGAAGATAGTTGCGTCAGTCTAGCTTCATGGATACAAGATGGTTCTACAGTCTACTTCTATTCCCTAAATTACAAAACATGTGTAAAAGTTTAAAATTTTCAATTTGCAACTTAAAGTCAATTAAGAATCTAAATTACAAATATAAAGATTAAAAAAAGAAGCAAATCAATTGAGAATCCAAATTACAGAAATAAAGATTAAAGATAGATCAAAAGCATTATTTAGTGCTTACAAGTTACTCATACATATACCGAACATTAAGATTAGACATGATGATTTCAAATACTTTCAGAAACTTCTAATTATTTAGCGCTTAAAAGTTACTTACGTGTATATACACACTCTGGTGGAAATTAAGTTGAATGCCCGCTAGAAAAGTGAAAAAAATAACCATGCATATATTGTAGTCTTACTATGTTTGTTGCATAGACCTGTCACTGTTTGACTACCACCAATAATTAATTCGATTACGTTAATCAAATATATATAGCCCAAAAAAACATAAGACACACAATTCATACAAAAAAAAAAGCAACTTGAAATCATGAACTTAGCCAACTGTGTTGATTAGGTACATCAACCTAAGCAAATTATAAGCTTTATGAAAAACATTCAAAATACATGATTTTCATTATTGTCACGGAGACTAAGGCTATGGAATCAAACCATTATCACGAAGAATTGCATGAATAATCACATTAAAATGCATTATGCATCAAAAAGCTCAAGAATCCAAAGAAACTATTTAAAAGAGCCAGATAACATTCAACACTATTGCAACTAAGAAAAACACTTCATATGCTCAAACATACACAATGCAGCTCCTACAATATGAATATCAAAACTACAAACTCAGCAAAACGCATAGACGCATCTAATTACATAAGTACACGATAAATTTAAAGGATTATAAATTCCTATAAAACAAACCAAATCTTTTGATTATCAGTAATACAAAACCTAGAATACTCATCGTAAATTAAAAACACAAACAAGATAACCATATTATCACAATCTCAAACCCTAAAACCTCCACAGATGTCAAATTCGCCTTCTAAAACCATCAATCCTACAGGATTTAATACTCTTGTTATATAATTTTGACCTAACTAGGTTAACAGACTAATCAACAATTCGTCATCTAACATCAAAGTAATCGAATTGAAGATCGTAAACATCGACTAGTGACTTACAACAGAGAAATCAAAGAGCAGATAATAACGGAAGGGGCTTACGACAGAGAAATCGAATTTGCTGCCGAAGAGACTAGGGAGATCGTAAATATTGATTAGTGAACTAAAACCAGAATCAAACGATGAAGTAGAATGGTTGCTACTTAACGATGATGCTACTGGTTGCTATTGAAAGATGATGCTACTGAACAATGATGTTGATGATGAACGATGATGTTGCTGATCGATAAACTAAAGCAACCGATAATCCATCAGAATAGCTACAGAAAGATGATACTGTTAATGAACGATGATGCTTATCGAAATTGTTCATATTTCCGTTGTGATCATCATCGTGTCATTCGATCGACGATGATGGAGAGGAGAGGATTGAGTTGCTTAATTTTGGGGGAGTAAAAACCTAGATGCGGAGGATTTAAGAGTCATGTGAAAAGTCCTGCTTATAATTTTGATTTGCGACCGCTAAATATGGTAGCAAATTCCCGCTTATAATTTTGACTTGCGACCGCTAATACGGTAGCAAATTTACGTTTTATTTTGATTAAATGTAAATTAATTATATTCTATATATAATATTTAATAAAAAATTATTTTATATAACTTTTGCTAGCAAATTAAGACTGATAATAGACGGTCGCAAAGTTTACGATCGTTTTGTGACGGGGTTATGATCGGTCTCTATTTTTGCAACCGTTAGGGTTACGGTCGCAAATCTAGTGACTAATATATTCGGTCGCAAATTTTTGGTTGCAATTGCATAATTTTCTAGTAGTGCTAATTAGGTTTACTTGAGTCGATAACTTATTAGTTTTAAGTCTCCATTATGCACGTGAACTGTATATTATAAATTTTCAATGTATACGTATTCATCTTAAGAAACATTAGTTGCTTTGTCTTCATGCAAATACATATTTATTCATACATTAGGATTCTAATTTATTAGAATTATCATATGGATAAGTATTATTAGTAAAACTTGTAACAGCGATAATGACAAGGTTATTAATATTAGTGTTACTACTAATAAATAACTTAAAGTTATTTATCATATTATATTAGGTATAGAATAATATTGTGAATAATAAACATTAGTAATATTAGTAATAATAATATAAATATTAACATAAGTATATCGTCATAATTATTGTTACCTATAATAATTATAAAAGTGTGATAATAACATTAATAGTATTGTTCGTAATTGAATTAATATTAGTTATATAATCAATGTAACATCTATTAGTTGTAATGTATTAATACTTATAGTTATTTTATACTAAAACTTGATCACCTTATACCCATATGTTTAATTCCTTTCGTAGTCCATTTTCATAAAAACATCTCTACATTATTTTTGTCGGATTTAAAAATTATTAATTGTTAATCAAGTCTCGTGTTTGGAAATAATCATTTTAAATCAAATAATTATATCAAGTATCACTTGTTTTCATTGGATATTATGTGTATTTTATAATTCGAGCTCAACGTAAATAACACACGTGCGAATTACAATTATTTTAAATAAGCGAGATGCGATTATACCTTTCACTTGGTTCACGTACTCGAACCCACTTGTACTTAACTCGATCCCATCACGCTGACCACGTTGACTGCCGATGGACCAAGTTTGACCAACAGTTAACCAAGGTTGACCCGTTTGACCCTATCCAAACATCATCACAACAAACCTTCACCGTCATCATCTACCACCGACTCACACCACTATCACAATCACCATCAATCACAACCATCAGTACCCTCACTTTAATAGCCGACAACCACCACCACAACATTCACACACCACCATCGTCACCGCCTGAGAACATCGTCATCATTATCGACAATCAACAACCACCATAACCGCTGTTGTACCCCCATCATAGCCATCACGACCAACACAACCACCACCAGCCTCAAGTCGCTAGAACCATCAGCATTCACAGTCATCACCGACCTCGTCACCGTCTTGTGTTAAAACTCCATCCATCCCATCACCACTCACGTGACCGCCAGGACTCCATAAACGACCACCACTCCTACCGTCAAAATAGGGAACCACCAGAGCCACCATCAGAACTAACGACCACGGTCGACCACCTCCATCATCGTAGTCGCTAGCCACCACAAAACACGAGATTTATGGTCAAAACTAGTAAAGAGGAGGAAAGGGGAGGGATAGTGGGTGGCTGTGCGCT